>JACEOJ010005731.1:136455-173142 GCA_013761285.1 Campoletis sonorensis | reverse complement strand
GTGTGTGTGTGTGTGTGTGTGTGTGTGTGTGTGTGTGTGTGTGTGTGAGTACAAATCACGATTAACACTATACTGTCGCAACTGAAATGGCATAACCATAACGGGGTTTAATTGTACCACCACCTGTTTGGAGGAAACGCGAAACGGCAACGATGACGACAACTACGACGAGCCGGCGGCGCTCACACTGTACCACAAGCATCGGCACCAGTAGCAATATGGCCCGAGCGAGACCAGTAACCGTTGGCTGACCATTAAGTATCCATATCTACTGACCGTGCGTATGTCGCCCGTAACCGCCACTGAACGCTGACCGCTATCACTCACTCGTGTTCTCCCTCTCTTTCTCTTACTGGGCCTCCGTTTGGTGGTCAGTACGGAAGTAGTAGTGCGAGATAGAATATGGCCAGACAGAAACCGCGGGACCATGTAGAAACTGATGGATACTGGACAAATGAGAAGGGCCAAATGTTTCATCGCTCTCATGAATCTTCGTCAATACCAAACTTTCAGTTTCATTAGTTTTATTGGATTTTCGTCTTATTCCTTTTTCGATTCGACATTCAACTTTGTCTTTTAAAATATAATCTACTTCACCGAATAAAACATTAATCCGACGAGGGGTGGATCACGAAAGAAAGTTCTCATAACGATTGGCTACAAATACATCAAATTATCATGGAATTGTTTTCTTCAATTGATTGATAAGCATTAATTCCGCATGCTTATCGATTGGGACGACTGACGAGATATATTTGTGTCGA
The DNA here is from genome assembly GCA_013761285.1 of Campoletis sonorensis. Lineage (NCBI taxonomy): Eukaryota > Metazoa > Arthropoda > Insecta > Hymenoptera > Ichneumonidae > Campoletis > Campoletis sonorensis. The sequence continues at coordinate 172,378 of JACEOJ010005731.1, read as the reverse complement.
GGCTCGCTTCTTTTGTTCCGGGGTTCTTGACGTAACGACAAAACTTCGCTCATGAATGATCGAGCTGAAGTGAATTTTCAGATGTATTATTCTTTCATTCGTTGTTTTCTGTCCATTTGTACAGGAAATTGCATTCTATTTTATACCGCAGGGATACAAATTTTTATGAATCACAACGGTGACAATAAAATAAGTATAATAATAATGACTATCATTATTATATTCTTTCAGTAAATTAGGAAGAAAAATTATTACGTCCAACTTCCGGTATGTTTACATTCGCAGTGTTGATTACACGAACATTCAGGCGTAATCATACTCTGCTTCGTTAGTTAAAATATCCCACAAAATCCAACAGAATATTTACGAAGCGGAAATTAAACAACCTCCATTAATTTTCTTTTTTTTAATGTAGTATTTTACACCGGATATACACAAAGATTTGTTTACGCGATATTATTTGAGGTTTGAAAATGAGCAAATCTCTATGTCAGTGAACCTTTGAAAATTGAACGCATACATATATTCATACATAAATATTTTCCACTCTGTCTTTGCGCGTTTTCCGAGCCCACTATTCAAACCCACTTTGTTGTTCCTGTTCATCCGAAATCCCCCAGAGTGTTGCCCGCAGCCACATTTCCCTAATGCTCTGCTGTACGTTTGATTAGCGTCATTAGAAACTCAAAAAAACTCTCTCCTGCTCAGCGATTGATACTCGAGCCGGTACACGGCCAAGCGGTCACCTAACCAAGTTTTAACCTCAACCTACGCAACTTTGGCGATCGCTGCAGCCACACCCCGACCATTCACCCTCCTCTGTCGGTCCAGCGCATATTATTTTTCATAGAATATTTACAGTACGTTGAGATAAACGTTATTATCATTAAGATTTTTGTTCTCGTTGGATAGGTTTTTGTCCTCATTATTATAATCACTATAATGACTATTAATACCATTATTACTTTTATTAAAACGTGCTATTCTCTTTTTTTCTTACTGTTCTCGCAAAAAAGGGACTTTAGGGCCTTCGGATCTTTTGCAGCCTCTCCTGAGGAGGTTTACACCCAACCGCAAATAAATAGGACAATTAGCATGGCACGATTTATTCTAATTATACGGGCGAAGCGTGGTAATTATTATCTCGGCTTAAGGGTGCAACTCCGCGTGGTTTTATCGCTGTCGGTGTTAGAGCAGGATAGAAAGAGCAAGAGGCACTGAGGGGATGCAGCTGAACCGACGTGGGACTGTTATAACCGTAACGCCCGGGTGTATCGCTCTCTTGGCCACCAGGGCTGTTAGCATATAGAGAGCGCGCGAGGTAAAGGGAGGCTTGATGTGGGCTTTGGCCATTACACTCAGCCGCTCGTTCTCTCAGCCTCCTTTACTCTCTCTTGTTCACACAAACACACACACACAACACATTCTTTCTCTTTCTCGATCTCTCTGTCGCTCTCATTCTCTCTTATGCACTTGAAGCCGACAAAATTGACCGCATTGTTCCCCGCTGTCAACCGCAGTACTAATGCGAGTGGAAAATGTTAAAAGCAACGTTATATTTGTATATATTATGTGCCACATACCCAATATATGCATAGGAAAAAGGATAACCCCGAGCAAGAGCCGCGGTTTATATTCTGATATAAATTCGGGTCAGCGGACGAACAGCGAATTGATAACACTTTTTTATTATTATTATTCGATTGTTTTATTTTTCTCTTCCTAAGCGCCATCACATTTTTATACTCTTGTTATTTATATATTCTTAAGATTATTTGTCCGCACTGCGCTATTTTGTGTTATCGCATAACCAAGAATTTCTCAAGGGTTTAAAAGAAACGTAAAAAAATAGTAATATTCACGCGATGTTCACAATGAACGAAAATGCTTGGTGAAAGCTTTTTCTGAGTGAAATAAAAAAAAAATGCGAAATAAAGACGCGAATATAGAGCGTTCGCTAAAAAGCAGTTTTATGCGAGTTCGTTTCAAGCATGTATAAAGGAATGTGAAGGCAAAAAACTACCGTGATTTTCCTCGAGGCTGAGGACCCATCTTCGTTTTTCGCATCTTCGTAACCGAGACTTAAAATCCACAAGATTTTTCAGTTATTCAACAGTGAATTCTTCATTTACTCGCTAAAAATGACGTCTGTGATCGCACTAATTAGTTTAAATAAATAATATTTTCGTGAAATAATTGTCAGAACAAGGAACTGCTTTCAGTTGACGAAACATTTTTTTAGCTACTATTCTTCAGCAGTACTTGCCAGAAAGCACTGAAATTATAATGATGAAGTCGCAGGATATATTCTCGAGAAACAATTCAAGATAAAAAACGAGGTCATAGTTCTCCGTACCAAAAATACATGTCTACGGAAAAGAGAGCTCCACAATCTCGAAGAAAGGCTATAAGATAGGACTAGACTAGGATATTTGGGACGTTTGCCAATAAAAAAACAAACAGTGTGCATGACAGAACCGTCAAATGGAGTTAAATGTTTCAGGATGAACAGAAAAAAAAAAATAATAATAAAAAAAATAACCGTAAAACAGCACAGAGTGTTTTACTTCTCTACGTGTTTGTCTGTGTGCTGAAAAGTGACGGAGCAAAAACGGCCACCAGGGTTGATAGGTTAGGTCGACAGACATGACTGGCGAGGATATAATAATTTCGAATACGTCCTCGACGTGCAACGTGGTTCGATCCAACTCGAGAGTCATAAACGTTTCTCCGAGTCTTTTTCTCTTTCTCTTGCTCTTTCGCAACAGAGGGTCAAAAGTTGAGAGTTTATGAGTCGAGAAAGAGGGAAAGAGAGAGAACAAAAAGAAAGGATCGATTCACCGAGAACGAAAAAGAGGTCCGAGGAAAGCATCCTGGATCGCCAGTCGCCTCGTTAACCTCGGAAGTTCGACTTTTACAAGTGATTGGCTCGAATCCGAAATGACGATTTTGCTCTGCGACCGCAGGCGTGAGCTTGGTTATTGCTCGTCTAATGGAGGTCTCGACTCTTCCACCCCGAGAGAGAGAGAGGTACCATTTCTCTCCATTATTCACATAAACACACCCCTCATTCCTTAATATCTTTTCTCGACTCTTTTCATATATATGTATGAGGGCAGAAAAATTTTCTGGTTTCTTAATTCCGTTCAACAGTGGCTATGCATCTCATCGCTTTTTTATTTCGACATTATGCCTTATCTTATTATACTTATCTTTATGTTCGTCTGCACTCTCGGTTATTGCCATTTTATTTGAGTTTTTTTTTCTCTCACTCGCGAAAAATGCCTTGTCCTGGATAATAAAAACTCTTGTGCCATTTTTCACGTAACATCAGAAAATATACTGTCTTGAAAGATGGAATATAGAGTTAAATGTACTTTAAGTTCTTGCAGCGAATAAGATACAACGAAACTTCTACTCAATCATTTGCGGGTAAATGCGGCCAAACTTAGCAAGTCGCCACCGTAAAGTACACTCTACAGCGAGAGAGTCAAGAGGACATAACGATGTCTCTCCACTTCTGAAGCTCAATTGGTCCACCAGAATCTGCCAATTTCGAGTATTGACTGGGGTTCTATCGCTCGATTACTTTGCGTTCCGAGAAACCGAAATCTTGGCACCTCAAACCTATAGAATATTCGATTCCACGTCTGCCAAGTTCAATTAAGCGATTCCTCGCTCTTCGAGCGACGTCGTTGAACTCGTTTAACCGATTACTACAGGTTGGGAATGCATTTTCTTGCTATTCACGACATCAATCTCGTTTCGATGACGTGAAGATTAGACAACCCCGAATAAACTGCATACAAACTTCAACACAAATTCAATATTTGCTTTTCACGTAAATTCTATCACAGGAATCATTGGAGAAAGAGTTTTAAGCAAATATTTTAGGACTTTAGGAAATCAGGCAATTCAAAAGAGTGAATGAACGTTTCAAATGCGATTACTTTCTTGGTGGAGTCTATACAAACCACATATTGATTATTATGAAAGATTTGATGTTATTGATTATATTAATAAAAATGAAAAATATCGAAAAATTTGAAATATTCTCGGTTCAAGTTATGTAATGGTGACACTGCTACACAAATATTTAGCTATTGATGCTGGTGTTGGCTTCAATTCAATAGTAAAGCGAGTAAACATAGCATAACCTCGAACGCGCATGTTACACAGCAGGATATGAAAACAGGCATTCGTGCACTATATACAGAGAGTCTCAAAAGTCTCGGTCTAAAATAGAGCGTTAATAGGATCATTAAATTGCCAAAGCCAAACTTCTCACTGTAGTTTATATCATCCACATGATTGTTGATGCGACGTAAATTTTTTAATCGATGTCCATGAGCTGATTCCTTCAATCAGACTGAACTCTATAGAGCTTGCTTTCAACTTTTGGAACGGCCTGCATATTACATTGGAAAAAGGCAAAAGCAAGGGCTGAATTCAAAATTTATTTCTGCTTGAGCGTTGCTCGTTGAATTCATCGAGTCGCCGGCAGCGCTGGGACCCCAGAGGGAGCAACATGCTTTCTATACGAATGCGCCATTACATCAGCAAATCAGCAGACTCGTGGCTTCGTTTTACTCTGGTATATACATCAAGTACATAAATATACAGGATGTCTCATGTTTCATCACCGCAATAACATGGATTTGAGCTCAAGATCGAATTCCCAATCTAGAATAATGTTTTCCTTATTCCTTCCCGAAAAATTATTTACCAGTACAGTTTACCAGCACCCACTCTCAAGAGGATAAGTTGATCAACAATGGCATTAGGTTTTCATTGGGAATTAACGTGTTTGCATTATTGAACATCGAACCTTGGTTACCCTGTACGAAACAGCGTCGTGGGATTTTCGAAGCAGAGTTTCTGCACAGTAAACCAAACATCATTGAAGTCTATCTTATAAGAATATTATCAACATACTTTGAAAGTTACGTTCGTAAGTTTCAAACAAAGACCAAGTGAAAAAGTACCTCTCACGTTCAATGAAATCTACGAAACGAAATATAAGATATTTTAAAACCCCACGGAATTTATGTAAATTAATCTGAATAAGGTTTGAAGAATTTCAAGCGCGTGTTTCAATGCAATGTGCAATGGCATTTAAAAATTTGTATTGTTACGAAAACGATTGACATGAAATGCTTCGCTATCGATGAATTTGTAATATGTTATTCACGCATCATGGAATTCATGGGGAATGCTGCACGAGGATTTATTCTTTTTTTCCTTTGCAATGCGTGGCCCATCGCCGGTGTTTCCAGCCTCTATGGACGCTGTTCTCGCATTTTGGCGCGTTATTTTATTTAACGCCAAGCCGCCTCGGCAACCGATTGAATTATTCAAATGTCTCTCTATCCCTCTCCCTCTCTCGCTTTTCCCCTTCTCCCCTGAAAGTGCCATCCAACATAGTAGTGTCTCTTGGCCGGAATATAGGATTTTCATATCGACGTTTACCTCTCGTTCCTTCCCATCGAACGTTTCCCTATTGCTCTCCGACTCTCTCGTACTTTTTTCTTTACCTTTTCCTCTTTGTCGATTGCCCGACGGATTCACCAGGGAATTTGAGCATTCGCGGCTTTCTTTTTTCCCATTTTCTTCCGCTTCTTCTCTTTCTTTGGTATTTTGCATTTTTCATCTCAGCCTCGATCGTTCGTACGCACCATCGATGATTCATTTGAATAATTTCATCAGCTGGAGATAGTGAGAACTCGAAAAATAGGGCACCCAGAGACTTGCACCATCACCATATTCGAATAAAATGATGAAAAATATTGAAAATGTGAAAATCATGAGATGAAAATGAGCTCGTACGGTACAGCCAAAATTGAATATTCGCAAGACTCCGCCAAGAAACGTTAAAAAGAAAAAGAAAACGAATACTCGAGTGAATCAGTGGACTTCAAAATGCATGGTTTTGTAGCCCTACTTTCTCATTGAATTGATATAAAAATTAAAGTACTTAGAACCTGCACGTATCTATCACCGTTCCCTGCTTCCACATCCCTGACATCAAACTTGGCAGATAAATGCCTCAGCTCAGTCAAATAGAATCGAGGTCAAGGAGCCCCACCAAGCTTTACAGATTCTCAAGCTTGGGTAAACGGGCTTTAGTGAAAAGAAGCAATAGCTTCAAGGCTGAATTAACGTACGGTATCTATCACGTAGGAAATCGTAGAAGCTTGTCTGTGTGTAAGATATTTGATAGTGTGCCAGACGACGGCCTAAACTCGCTGACGACGTTGAGGGTGCAAATTCTCCCCCTGATTTGGTAAACGAGATATTTCCATGTATACAGCCCTGCTATTCGTAAATCCACTGCACCATCTGCACCATCCGCATAAGCACCTTCTCAATTAATGTGATCCAATATATATTTATGTATATTCATACAATATAGATATATATATATATACTGTGTTTTATACAGAGATGAAGTATACGAGCATATAAATTGTTGCGCACTAATTAATACTAGTTTCGCTTTGATGCACGTGTTCCTGACCACCCGTACAGAAATACCACAAGGTTTGTATACGTGTAGACACATATAGATATTCATAATTATATGAGCACAAACACATATGTTTGTGTATGTGTTCTTTACTGCAGTGGATTTTGCTCAGGTATGCAGGATTTTAGCACGAGCACGTATCGTACAAAATCTATCTTTGTGTTATTTGAGCATACGAATCAATATTACGTCTGCAACTGCTTCGAATGAAGGCACACATATGCATACAATATTATATGACACATAGACAGGGGCGTCATACGTCAGTTAGTCAATTTGTCCCAAAGTCAACATTCAGAGTCCCCTGGTCGGAATTGCACGACGTTTGCATCGTCATATGTTGTGTTTACCTATTTGAATTGAAATCTAGTGATTATAACTGATTAGAAACAGTTCAGTGGAGGGTTGAACGGGGATGAATATCTGTTGATTATTTTTAATTTCACATCGGAATGTACAAATGTGAAAATTCTCTAATTTCAATGCCATGTCATGAGTGAGTTGTAAGTATTTTGATTTTCTTGAATGTATGTTTAATCTTTGTCATTCACAAGTTGACAGTTGGGATTTACAAAAATTGTAAGGAATGACAGTTATGAAAGAACGTCTACGAGAGGTTGATCTCTCTTTTTCTCTTGTCTTTTGAGGTCTGTTGTATTTCAACCCTTTAGTATATTTGTCCGAGCTGAGGGTTTTGTTGCAAGAGATATTATATTCCAAGAATGCGAGAGCAAAAGTGATACCGCGTGTGTACACGAACTCTGGGGAGATTTTGAAGACACATGAGAAAGACAGAGATGAGATAATGCGGTGAGGGAGTGAAAGCCGAGAGGAGAAAGGCTTTCTCCTCCGTAGCATTCTCGTTGACGTGTGCGGAACGGCGTTATCCCCCTTGTATACGCTCCTGAATACAACAGTTCTCGGATTATTCCGAGCTGCGGAAAACGTCATATATACATAAATATATGTGCATCTGTATGTATATAAACTCTCCTCTTCTGGCCTCCGACGCACGCATCTCATTCGTACACCAAATTGTGTACACGCGCTGGACACATATAGGCGAACCTAATTGTACAGAGTCTCGTCTTCTCCCATTGCACACAGTGAATATATTCATCTGCTTATGAGCTTATATTCATCTATGAGCCGTTACGTTCCAAACTCGACCAATAACATGCTTTCTTCTACGATATGAATCTTCTCAATAACACTGATACATTAAACACATCGTTTTTTCATCAAAATCATTCCAGGAACGTCCATTTTTATGGTGCCACTATTTATTTCACGTGAAATCGAATAACTCTTATCCTTTGAATCATTTAGTGAGGGTTGGTAATAAAATTTCGGAATAATGTATAAATATGTCATCATTTCAATGATTAATCGTTCATTTTTATCACAAGCTAAGGCAGAGTCGGTTTAATCCAGCTTCAATGCGATGTACCCTGATAAAATTTAATTACATTCATAAATAAAACAATACAATCCCTTTAAAATGACATATTTGAAATGTAATAAAAAACAAGTACTTAGGTTAATGAATAAGCATGAAATGACATGGAATTTAGAATTACAATGGAATATCCTGTACGCAGACGTTTTCTCGTTGGCCTAATGTGTACACACATGTCTACGGGGTTGTATACTGTGCATTACTTGGAAGTATATGTTCTGTCTCACACGGATAATAATGCATTAGAGTGTACGAGACGATGTGAGAAACGCGTGCCGGAATTCCTATACGTCAGAGCGTGCGTCAGCTCGACAGGGTATTACGTTATATTCGCTCGGTGGTTTACGTATATGAGGCAACTCATACGTACCTAATCCTCACAAAGAGAGATACACGTATAGAGAACGCCAGAACAGAGGGTTTCTGTTAGTGGCGGCGGCCAACGGATCATCCGAGTTACGCATATGCATATATCTCCGAATTACATACGCATACTCACTCATAAAGAGACGTTGTGGTCACGTCGAGGCTGGCTTTTCCGGTATCAACGCTCTGTCGACGCCAAACTCTGCTGAGCTTACCACGTTGCAAAAGTCTCGACTGGAATTGAGCTCGTGGGCTCAGAGCTATTCCGCAGCTAGACATGGGCGGATTTTTCACTCTTCCCAAATACCCGTTACCACAACTTTTAATGCATTGAAAATAAAAAAACTATGAAAAAAACAAATGTATAGAACTCAAAAAGTTCTATGAAAATTCGAGCCTCGTTGAAAGTACGATATTTATTGGAACGTGCAGCTGTGTTTCTCATTTGATTATAGAAATTTTTCAAAACTCTTCACTGAGGAGTCATCGATTTTTCAATAACAAATATTTAAAAATTCAATGTTTACGCATTTTAAAGAAATAAAATGAGCAATGTCGTATGTATTCGGTTTGCAGTGAAACGTAAATGTAATTTTACGTTTTCAACTATATTGGAAGACCGAAGTGCGAGTTGAACGTTTAGTTAGGACACATTTCATTGGGACTGAGCACACACAAAACGCAAACTCTCTTGCGAATGTGCATCCGACAGAGCGGATTTAAAACTCGCTGATATTTACGTTTAATGTGTACAGGCACGTGAAGACTTAGAAATCCCGAACGTCCTGGTTTCAACGTTTCTCGATGGTTTACAATAATTGAACGAAAGTTAAATATAGAGGATATTTGCTAGAGAGTTCGTGGAAGCTATAGAAGCAGAACGATAACGCGACAGTGTTGGATGGACTCAGTTCTAAGGCTGGGCATGTCGTCGTGTACCTATATGTATATTCAGTGCTACTCTCTATTTATACATATAATTCAAGATCCTTCAAACAAAGCCACAAGCGCCAGAATACTGTATATACTCGATGTTACGCGGACCGAACTAGTTTCGAAGCTGTCAGTGGAACCACGAGGCTACTACATGCACCAAAACCTCCAAGCTCCAAAGGATCAGAGAAGGATGGATTGTCAAATTTCGTACGCGTCGATTCGCCCCATTTTACGCTTATATGAAATACGTGTACAATGGTGCTTAATGGAAAGGCAATGTTCTACTATGTTCCAAAGAAGCAAAATGTACAGCAGTTTATTATTTTTCACTTTAATAGAAGTTAATTGACATTGAAATAGTCGATGATGAATCAACCCTCAAATAAAGGACGTAACGTATTTTATTTATAAAAAATTATATCCAGTTGTGCCTCATTCTGTGGGTAAATAAAACATTGAATTTATTTACACTTCACGACTCTAGTGAATGATGGAATTTCAGGAAAGCGAGAGTAGAAATTGATGCTGAGATGAAAAGGATAAAGTAATAGCATTTTGTACATCGTAAGAAAGGGTGGAAATCATGTTCTTCAACCCTCCGAATATATTTTCCAGACCCTCTTATCCAAAGATGCATGTTTCTTCCTTGCAAGTCATTCGTGACCCATGTTCCTACTGTGATGAAGTTTCGCGGGGTGAGATGGGTTCGCACAGAATTAATCTCCAGTCCTACAAGACCTTCATGAAATTCCTTCTTCTTCTTCGGTGACCTGTGAGGGTAGATCTTTTTACGTTACGTGCCCCAGGAATTAGCTTGTGCTAACTTTCGGATATCTCGCTCTCTTTCAATCTCGTTTTTATTCCTAACGTTTTTTTTTGTGACACTCGTGATCACTGTCATTCACCACAACTGACTCAACGAAATGACATATATTTATCTCTTCTCTGACTATACTTTCAAAACTTGGCATATTTCATGTGAATTATTCATGAATTTTTCGTTCACTAACGTAGCCTTTGTTTACTTTTTATCTCGGGAGAAAAAAAGTAGGTTTTCGTGTTGAGGAAGCGTGAAAAGTTTCAGCCGTGCTGTAATTTTTTTTTATTGTATTTTCATCGCATCTGTTACATTGACCCCCTTCTTGCTACTTGAACTCTCCTCAACTGAAGCCCCTGTGCTTGTAGTTAACGTTTGGTATGCGCAGATATTTTTCTGGCCCTTCATTATCGTCCTAATTTTGTTGACTTGAGAAAAGAAAATGAGATTTTCAGCCGATAAATTTGCCTTGGTTGAATCGTGTTTGGTGTTAAAGGACGAGGAAAAGTACTGTGAAACTTAACTCCCACAGAGGAAGTTGCTCATTCCAAATAATTAATAGTCGCACGAACACATTCTCATATAGCCAGCTCAAACTTTCTGCTCAACCTTTATATATTTTTACACTTGGTGCTCTATCTTTTCTTCTTCTGTAGGTGAAAAGTGTAAATGTAAAGCTCGAGATCGGGCAATTTCTCTCCGAAACATACAACCAGGGTGAGGAGTAAAAAAAGAAGGGAACACCTAAAAGTATATGTACAAGGTGTGAGAGCCAGGAAATGGAGAGAACAGAATGTACGAGAATGGCAATACGAGACTTGCTGGTAAAGTCAAGAATGAGTTTCATTTAATCGTGGAACCAACTGCTCACTGATGACCGAGTTTTTAAGCTGGTTTCCTCTATCTCTCATCCCTTTCCTCTTCTTTTTAAACTTTTCCCGCTCTCTCACTCGCTCGTTGTTTGCATCGTTGCACTCGCTGAGAGCAGTCGAAAGCAACAGCTTAACAATAGAGGAATAAAAAAAAAAGTCATAACGGATAACAAGTAGAATTTGAATGTCTGTATAGGCTGATAATATAAGACTACTATCCGGAAAAATTGGCGAATCCATGTGTGCCCCGTGAACGTGAAATTTTCGGGACATAGACAGACCGTTGAAAAAAATTCGCATGGGAGTGTCAAAAGATACCGATAAAAAACGTTGAGCCAAAACGTATTAAATATACAACAATTGAACTATAAAAATAATAATAATGATTAAAAAACGTCCTACTAAAATTCCAGCTAAAAATTTGGACTCTGCATAGACAAATATTTCAATATTTAGATCAATACAGTTCGGTTTGTTCATGAATCCATTGCGACACAATAAAAGTGCATCGTGTCTATTATATTTGAGTTTCTTCTTTAGTCACCCGCTGATGCGTCGTTTCTATGTTCGTCAATAACAGCGTGGAATTTTGTCACGTTCGATGGGCCATCCAAAAAATCTAATAAAAATTCAATCGTTCTTCATCCCTTTTTTCCTACAACTCTACGATTTTAAACATTGCGCTCATGTAAGCTATGCACAAGGGGTTGCAGTAACGGGGACAATGCGTGCGTACGTGACCCGTGTGCCTTCCCAGATTTTAGTCGGCTGTGCATCACGCGTCATTCCATTATAATGGATGCCATATAACGAGCGAAAACGTTTGGGTGCGGTTACCATGCTTCGACATATGCTAATAAAAAAATGTCATCAAATGATAAAACCATCAGCATATCATAGCAAATATCGTGATGCGCATTTATATTATCAGCGAAATGATATCAATCATCTGGGAGCTGTGGCGTCGAATTTGTCTGACCACACACTGGTTTTATCTGCTTATCATATTTTTTCTTATTTTCGAATGTTCTGTAAACTTTGAAGAATCAATTTTCGACTAAGATTCAAAAAAATTTTATTGGTAGCTCATTTGCAAAAATCGCAACTGAACTTTCAGGCACGAATTGTTCTTCGTACAAAAATATCTGTTAATTGTAAAACATTCGAGTTCGCAAAAGAACTTTCCATTTTATAAATTTCATAATCACATTGGTTGAGATATGTCACGTAAATAACATAATTTTTATAGAACGAAATGTCTCAAAAACGTCAAAAATGAGAACCAACTCGATATTGCCATGGTCCCTAATTATAGCTTCGCTAATTACATTGAATCCGGGAGCAAAGTTCTCAGAAATATCTCCGCTTCTCTCGCCACATTCATGTTAAATGTAATTTCCAAACGTGGCCATAAATTTTACGCTTTTATCACAAATTTTCCGGGATAGTGCTGTTACTTTATAATGAAAACGAGAATACCCGCATGCAGTAGAGAATGTGATTAAATCTACGAAGTTACTGTGTCAGAATCTGGAAATTTCACGAAATTTCAATGATGACATTGTTACCAGCAGGATAACGACGCTTCGAAAATAAATTAAAAGGATATTTGTGGTTGCAGCCTCGTTCTTATGTTCTCAATAAAACAAACCATATCTCGCAAAAATAAGTCACGATATTATTTAATCAAAAATATTATATTCTTTTTTTAACCGGGAAAGCCATCATTACGTAACCAACGACTTTTTCTACCGTAATCACTCGCGATATATTGATATTGGACAGTGTTATAAAAATGACAGAGAACTTCTCTACAGTGTTGATTGAATCAGGTGCTTCAAATGCAATCGAATTTGATGCAAACCCTGTCAAATGATCGTCTCCCACTTTCTCTCTTTCTCTTCGACACTCGGATTACGAGAATTGAAATAATGATATCGTTGAGTTCATGCTCAATCAGCATTTTGACTTTGCGATTACGAGAGAAAGAGATAAAGAAAATCCATGGACATCCCATCTTTATTCTGTATTCGCATATCTATCCGTACCGTACACGGTCGTGTTCGATTCAACTGCAGAGCAAATCGCAGGAAGAATATCACCGTGAATACACAGTGGCATCATCGTGTTCGGATTATAGGATTTATAACATTTTCATAACCAAATTCAACTCTGGGATTACGTCATAAAACGTAGAATTTTTTTCCTATACCTCGATTATTCAGTCCGATTCTAAAAGTCGAATTTTATCCTATGGCACATTTTCTTCTGGGATGTTTAAAAAGGCATGTATATTCACTGGTATTATTGAATTCTGTACTTTCTAAATCATTATGAAACTTTTTGACACCCCGAATAGTCTTGGGTTCACATTTTTAATCATTGACCCTGAAAATCGGTGGGAAAGAAACTTTGAGTAAATTTTCTTGGATGCAAGAAAAATGTTATGGCTCAAAGGATTGAACGTGGTGTTGAATGTTCAATTGTGCATGTTTTTATGCAACGAGCTGATAACGAATGCACAACGACGACGACATTATTGTTGAGTGATTTAATATTCGAATCAGATAATGCTTCCTGGAAATGCGAACTGAAGGGCGATTAATGTATACGTCAATACACAAAGCTATTCGGAGACGTGTATTTTCATCGAATAATAATAGCTTAAACAGAGAACATTATACCTTCCTAGGGCCTGGAACATTCATCCCAGTTGAAGGCATGACAACGAAACAGTGGTCGATTGATTAGGGGAAAGCCTCGACTGATTGCACATCATCGAGAGCTACAACACATTACCGAGATAATGTATGTATTGAGGCTATATGTGCTTACTTCAATCAACCCTTAATAACCATGTAAAATCTTTGGATCCACTATTCCGTTCATCCTCAACGTCTGTTCCCACAAAGAACTAATTTGCATGATTACAACACATCGTGTGTATTGTTGCATAGACGGTGATCATATGAAATATCAAATTGAGAGAGAAAGAAAGAGAAAAGTGGAAGAAAGAAGGTTCGAAAAAGTTTGAGAGGCATTTTCATTTTCATCAATTCGCGAGTGTGATTGAGGTGCGATCGAAGAAAATGTCGTTTTTTATAGAATTTATAATATTGGAAAGCAATAAAAAGAGAGAGGTGCAAGTTGTGTTTCGTACCAAAACGATAATTTTACTCTGACGAGTATATGCATCACTTTTCCCTCTATTTATTTTTCAACCGTAGGAGTCCCTCATAATTTTTTCCTGGTTAGGATAAATTGGTTTATGAAAGTGGAAACTGAGAACAGCGTCGAGACAGCTTCACCACACTTAATTATAAATACATTCGTCGCGCACACCTTTTTTTTTCAAGCGCATGTTCAACGTCTACTTCTTCAACTTTTGCTTCAATTTCTACCTCATCAAAAATTACATCGTGGACTTGAATCACGCTCAAAGAATTTCTTCTCGTTAACTTCAGACTCCTTAAGAAAATTGACATTCAGTTGTATATGACGGTGACTGCGATGGTCTTCGAAATATGCAGGAGGATGAGAACCTCAAGATATGACGATCTACGTGAAGATTTGATGTGAAAATGAATGCTCATTCGTGTGACTATTTTTTGGCTCGTTATAAATGCCTTCTCCTCAATGTCACATGCTTTTGATAACAAAAGACACTGTGCAAAGTACATTTCTGAGGGTATTCTTTGTCTTTTAAACTATTAACTTTTAACTTTAACTCAAAAAACTGCTTTTATGGTAACCACCATATTCCATAATTGCATTTTGTAATTCAATGGATAGCTTCAAGGTAAAAAATTCTATGTGAACTACTTCGCCAAATGATATAATGTAAATATAATAACACAGGGATATAAAGATCTTGAAGTAGCAGTTTTTATGGGAAAGGGAAAAATGTATTAATAAGTATGCGAACGAAAGTTGGTTGAGTGTTTGCAAATTTTGGTGTTATCGGGAAAATGTCTGTGGTAGTCAAAACAAGATTGTAAAATGTGTAACATCGATGTAAAAATAATCGTTACAACGTGTTTCGTGCTAGAAGTTACGAATAAAGTTTTATAGCTCCGTATTATCCGTAAGAGTCTAGACTAATGTAAGAGCGAAAAAGAGAAAAGGAAAGAGAGAGAGAGAGAAAGAGAGAAGGTAACGGAAAAGTCGAAGGTCCCAAAGTACACGCGGCTGCTTGGCGGCTAAAAAAGTTATTTAATCGATTTGGCTTTTTCCCGACCACATCGGCCGCGAACCACCCTCACTCTCCCTTTTTCGTATCTACTTGGCCCCGGCATTCTCATACTTCTCGTTGAAACGGGGATGCCATAGTCTTGAAACTCTGAAATCGACGTTGTAGAATTCCCCTCGTTGAAAAGAACGCGAAAAGTTTGACGCGGGTATTACGCGATGCTCCGCGCAAATGCGAGAATGAAAAATCCACTAAGAGCAAGAGAATAGGGGCGAGTACTTATTCCGCTGAAATAACGTTTCTCTTCACTTTGCAAAGGTAAGAAAAATCTTTCGACACTGACAGACCCTCGCGGAGTTATTCCGTATTCGTGGATATAAACTGTCGAAGAGAAACTCCATTCTTGCTCGATTTAGCAGTAAAACTTTGATTACGAAATACTATTTTCCCGAAAGCTTCCGGACCGTATTATGAAAACGATGAAATATAAGTATACATATATTTCAAACACACACATATATAGAGTCAAAGTGAACAAAAGATTGAAACACTAACGTTCCGTATAATAACTACCGATAATCGAAAAAGCTCAAACTGATTGCTGGTAAATTTGAACAGTGTCGAAAGATGGTTAAATTGAACTTTCAAAAAGGGCGAAACAAGTTTAAACATTGAGTGAGACAGATTGGGACAGCGTACTCAAACAAAAGTAACCGAACTAGTTTTAATCGGCGTACTTGTGAGCCCTGTTCTAAACTCTACTAAGAAGAGGTTTGCTATTCAACTATATTTATGTCTGCATGTAGAAATCTGTGAGAGACAACACTTTGTCTGCTTATCTATATCCATCACCACTTACACCCTGAGAATTACTGAATATACATTTCCATAAAAAGGAAAAATTCCTATAAAAATTGATATGCCAGAATTTCCTCTCAGGATAAAAATTTTCATACAGACAGACAAACAGATATGTTTGACAACAGTCAATAGACAATAGAATTTATTGACTTTAGATCATTTTGCGAACAGTTACAGTGGCGCGAAATTAATGAGCGGGTAAACTTAAATTAGTTTGTCCTAAGAACTGTGTCGAGAATACTTATTATTGACAAAATATTATAAATGTACTAGTTTCAATAATGCAGATTACAAAATTGTAAAAGCCTCTACTTCCCAATTGTCCGTTGTTCTTCATTAATATTTGTTGAAAAATAATTGAATAGGGAAAAATTAGATTGAAAAATTGAATAGATATGAATTAAAGTCGTGTAAGAGGTAAGTCATCGTTGCACTTTCAGCGCAGTCGAAGTAAAGCTTAAAAAGCCCTAAGTAAGGTAAGAGGTTAAAAGTAAAATATGAAACCGGTTACGAGAGAGAGCAGTGGATAGTTAAAGAGCCCAAGTTAAGCAAAAAGTGTAAATCGCGTTGTCTGTATATCTTTTCCTATTCTCATCTCTCGTCCTGTCTCACTCAATCTTTAGAGTTTACAATCCGCTCGTAACGTTCACTTCATCCCTTAGACGGAAAGGGTTTGCGTATGGTGCGCGAGAAACGACGGGAGAAAGGAATGAACTCCGGAAGCTGAGTGGGTTGGGAAGTGCTGATGGTAAGGAAGTTGAAGGGAGAGGTTTTATTCTCTATTTTTTTGCACCCCTAAGAACAGTAGCGAATTCCTTGGGCCACTCAAATAGATTTCATTTCCTTGGGTGGGCTTTCGGCGTGTTATTCCTTAGATCGTAACTCCTTCCATCTCAAAAGAAAGGGAGAAGACGAGCAAAGCATGTAGAGGGTTGGTTTGAGGGTAGAACTAAGATGGCAACCCCCTCCTTTATATACTATAAGTTGAACCTCGAACGTCGCAACTTCTAGCCCCTCAGTAGGGTAGTTTTACCCTGTGTCGAGTACTCCCATCCCTTCTTCTTCTATTCTCATCTCCCGACCTCACACTCTCTAGGTTGTTCCGACCTTGCTTCCCATTTCCTCATGCACCTTCGAACTTCACTACCCTGAGTAATTAACCACCCTTCGTGAAGTCGCCAACCCTTCCCTTCGCCCCTCTCTCTCTCTCTCTCTCTCGCTCTCTCTTTCTCTCAACGTTTAGATCGTATTACCCAGGGTTAGTTTGGCTTCGCCCGAATATTGTAACCACCCCGCAGAAGAGACCTTTCTGCTGCCGTATCTTACCTTTCAGAGAAGTTTCCATTCACCATCAGGCTTCGGCCAATGAACGTAAACGTTTTGGAGCTCTGTGTGTTTGGGTAGCTTCAGAATATACTTGAGTTCGGAATGTTCCCAGCTAATTATAAGATCTTGATTCAACACTAATTTGGAATTTCTCTCAAGGAATTAAGCCAATCAAGCTCCAAAACAAAAACAAAAAATCGAACCATTTTGACGAAAAATACTCTTGTTTTCCTAGGTCAGAACAAACTAGAAAATATTACTTATCATTTCACAATTTGACTCTAATTATTTATAGATCCCTCAATTAACGATAAAGTATAGGGTGCTCAATCTTCTTAGCTTCAAACGTGGAGAACTTTTATAGAGAAAATTTCCCTCGAGTCTTTTCCCATCTGTTCGAGTTTATCACTTCTATCAGAGGAGCTTGTGCGTTGTTAGCTAGGATTCCCTCAGGGTATGCTTTTGTTGGACGAATCTTCGAATTTGTATTGCTTTATAACGAGGAACCTTGTACTGAACTTCATCGAGCGTAACGAACATTCGTTAAGGTTGAATTTAGTGCGCTAAACAAATGCGTTACACGCCCTTCTGATATTGAAAGACGAAAGAGATAGATGGTCTAAAATCTTTATCGTCATAAATATGCCCGAGGGAGAATTTATAGCATACGATACCTCTCGTTATTGTAGCGATCGAGAGCAAAACGAGTAGTCTTTTTGCGGTCTACCGTCTCACGGTGAAATTTTCCGTTTCTCTTCAACACCAGCCGCGAACCTTCTTTTCTCGCAGCCGCGTGAACACGTCCACGAGGAAACCCCATGACGGCTTGGTTATTTATTAAAGTCGAGCACAGTACGCTTGAGCCAGTGTGTGATAAAAAAAAAGAATAAAAAAACGAGAGAAGCGAGCGAAGAAGTATAACGGGTCAGGAGCAAAATGCGAGAGAGGGTGGTAAGGACGAAAGGCGTTTATGCAAACGATCCCTGGTGCGGACGTCTATCGACACAAACGAGAGAACCGCTCTTGCAGAGGCGAACACCGAAAGAGCTCGTTCGTCATTCGGGGCAGGTTTGGTCGTCGTATAGTCGTTGACGACGAAGCTCGCGTTCGTATCAAGAGACGTTTTTTCTCAACGAGAAGAAGCATCGATAAAGGGAACTTGAGTGAGATGAAGGAAGAGCAAAGTAAACAGAAGAGTACAGACGGACAAAGAAAAAGATAAAAACATCCTGCGGAAACGAGGGAAAAGGAGATTTAGAGACGTAGAATAGGAGAGGACGTCAGAGGGAAGAAAAAAAAAAAGAACGATCCTCATCATTCTCGACGCTTGCGTGAGCTGGTGTGGAAGAGTATACCATATGCGTGTGAAAATACCATTTCATTTTTACGCTCTCTTTCGGCATCGCTTACACACTTCATACGTACGACACACTCCCACGATTTATAACTCCCGTCGCAAACGACATATTGCGAAAATAATAAAATATGACATGGAAGACCAGCCGGTGCTCATTACATACAGCTTTTCTAATGCCAACCCTATATATATGCTGTTTGAATGTGAAAAACGAAGAATGCGGAAAATGATCGTATAACAAAACGATTACCGCGAATCGTGCTGGATGAATTTTTGGTAAAGTCCAGATACACGATTTCTTCAACAGCAGTCTTATACACTGTAGGTTATGACACGATTGCGAATTGGCCACGGTAACTTATCATCCTAAGAAACGCGACAAAATCGTGTTACCACCATTTTTCTTATCACTTACAAGCTTCACGTCCAAAACACATTGTCCCTTCGCGGGCTTATCAAGACAGCCAAGTTTATGGACTTACTTCCGGCCAAGTTGACTGCTTCAAGTAACAGGATAATGCCATGTGCTCGGCATTCCCAAATTAAGATTTTATATATACGCCGAGACTTTTACTATCGTTGCACTTCTTCCAAGTGCTTTTTTTCATGCTTTTCTAGCCCCTTGACCCAACCCTCCGACGGATTTTTCGCGGAAGAAACGTCCGAACGAATTATCGCAGCGATTCTATTTTCTTTTTCTACATCAGAGCTCGCTGCGATGTACTCAACCAACACCACGCTCACCCCACTATCCGCAAGGAAAACCTTCTTTCCTCGGAAAGAATAGAGATTGTAGAAGCAAGAGAAAGTCAAGGGATGGACAAAAAAAAATTTCGAGGCAAGACTCTCCAGGTTCGAGCAATAGAATTTTCGTCTTCCTTATTCTTCTGTATTCGTGCTTTCTTATCCGTGAGACAAGATGAAGAATCAGAGACGAACATGCAGGATTTGTTTAACGCTGTCAATCATTCTTTCCTTCCACTCATTCAAAGTTTAAAGTTCATCCACGTTGATTTTTTTAGGGATCATTCTCAACATTCTTCGACATATTTGTTAATGCAACTTTTTTTATTCTGTCGTAATTTGAAACCGGTTATGATTTAGTAATAAAGTCTTTCATTTCCGGAACGTCACTGTGACGCAGGTTTGAAAATGTGTTCCGGAATCTCAACTAAAAGCGATTATGAACATCTTACATCAATGGGCAGCCTACATTGCAGTATATGTGCATGGATAAATGTCTGCTTTTACAGGTTAGAACGTAGCGTGATCCAAGCCCTTAGAATTCGCAGAAGCTTTGTGTGTCGGACAGCCTATCCGGGAACCATGACGGGGCAACCCTTGTCCGATGGTTCGGTCAATCGTGACTATGCAATAACGCTACGTACATGTACTAAGCACATGTATACATAGATATTAAATTTGGCTACGTCAAACATTCGGTTCAACGTTCTATGCCTCAATGCTTTACTTCATGCAGTCCCTGTATACCTCGAATAACGGATGAATACACCTTTGCATTCATCCACTTGGGCACCGTCAAAGCTCTAATGCAGAATTCAACAATAGCATCCTGATCGATGTGTTTCCGTCTCAACTTTACACCTGAAAACATCGGAATTGACTGCCTGTGGGCTATTTTTACTCCGAGTGTTATTCACTTTGAAATATAGCATCAAGATTTCATTAAATTTCATCGTGCTCCATTAAAGAAGTTGTTCAAAATGTTCATACCCGTGTATTCCATAAAATGAAACTGTGAGGTACTAACTATGGCTAAAAATCAGGAATAAAAGCAGTACAAAAGATATTGGGCAACAATAGTGAAAAAATGAACTGTAATTTCTCGTATTTTTGCTATTATGAACGAAACTTATCACTGGACCAATGCCCACTACAGCCGCACAGGCCTGCTACCGATATTGAAAGCACAAAACAATGCTAACGTGCAAAATGAAAATATAATCGTGGCAACGTCGCCTGGCATGTTGTGAACGGTATAAGAGATGGAAGAACAGCGGTTATCCCGCTCGTGCAACTGGTGACAGGTAGACAGCATTGGCGGTCCGGTTCAGCAGATTGCTTGCCAGTTCCCTACTGCACGTACGATTTTCACAAAATTTACCAATTTCCAGAATTAATTGCGAAATAAATACGCGGTGAAAAAATGTAAAGAAATTTCATTGTATTTTTAAAACATTGAATTATGTGTCACTATTTTTTTTTTAAGAATTGTTGTCTACACTCTTTTTCAGTGACATATAAAAACATTGATCAGTAACTGAAGGATATTCGGAACTATTCCATGAATTTTTTTAAATCCATTAATGCAGTGTTTTGCATAAAAAGTCTCTGAAGTTAATCAAGCGAAGAAAAAATATTCGAACAGATGAAACACCGTAATGATTCGACGCCAGGTATTTTATCAAACGTAATGTCTGGTGCTGCCAAAAAAAAAAAAAAAAAATCATACGAGAAGAATTGCTGACGATGGAGAATCTAAAATTCATGCTGATACTTTTTTTTTAATGATGCATTGCGACAATTTTAATTCGGTGCCTTTTTTTTTGTAAGTCGCTCTCTATCACACATCCAGGATTAAAGAGAACGAATAAGTAAAGAATGGAATGTAATTACTCCGAGGAAGAATAATACTGTCGCGCCAGCACATACCACACAGACAAAATAATTGCGAGATTCATATGACAGTAGGAGAATGAACAAAGAACACAATCTCTCTACCCCTCATCCTTTTTACCTTTCTTTATTTTTCTCTTTTTTTCTCACTCTGTTATTGTCTGGGGTTTCTCCTCGGACAGGCGCATCTCACGGAAGCAGACATAATGAATTCGTTCCGTGGGTATACGTCACAAGTTTTGTGTTTAAGCTGTTTTAAAGCTGGACACAGGTACCTCACGTTTCAACATTTTCTCCTCCATGTTGTGTTAACTACGAGGTGTGAATGTTCGTCGCGTATTAGCGCACGATGTATTGAAAAGAGAAACAAAAAAGTTCTCAGAAATATACTAATTGCTGTCGAATTTGAAAGAAGTCTTGAATATCCAGTGATGTTAAAATATTGCATAAGCGATGAGCACACTTTACGTGTCAGATTAAATCGAAGTAAAGAGGAAAAGGCAGAAGAAAGAGTTGCATGTGCGCGAGATTCTAGGAATTTATGTGATTCGTCTCTTTCTCACTGGCAGAAGTTGCTCACGGATTAATATCCATATCATTCGCTCGCATTGCTTTTCCCGCGCCTTCAATCTCACATATACTACTTTAGCGTGTGCATCCACCATATACGATAGTGGAACTATGAAAATCCTTGCGTTTACTGGCATGCGAGATCGCGGCACGGATATGTATTTGAACGAATATCTTTACACGTATAAACGTATGTATCTGTCTATATATTTTGTATACGTATATTCGAGTACCCAGACTTATGGAAAAGCACGGGAAAGCCCTCCGTATCACATGGGGAGCTGGCACCCACTGGGGTAATCCTACTGCTGCGTTGGCAACGCTTCTTCGATTTATGACGCTATACACGCTATTTCGACAACGTTTTCTGTCTTCTAACTCTCTTCTTCTTTTATTCGTTTCTTCACGTACAAACTTTATTCAAACCGCAATTCTTTCGTTCCATTCCGTGTCTTTCTTTCTCTCTCTGTCTCTCTCTCTCTCTGTCTCTTGGTTTCTAACTCTGCATATTTCGCATGCATCTTTTCACGGCTTTAGTGAAGGGTATTCAGCTTTCGTGTATACAGATCTCGCCATTCCAGAAGCTTAGTTTGGAACTCGAAACCTCTCAAAAGTCTTCCAACTCATTGCCTTCCTCTCTTTTTTCATCATCTCACTCTTGATGCGCCTCTCTTGTTACACACGAGTTCATGCTCCGTGTCGTTTTCGCTCTCCAACTCTGTCCATCATGCAACTTGTTTATTCCGTCTTTCGCCATTCGTAATAGCCGGAATTTTCCAATTCCACGCCGGAATTACTACAGATAAATTCTTGTACGTCAGTCGGAATGAATTGGAAGCAAGCGCAAGCAGAGAGAAAGAGAGACGGGGAAATAAAGAAAGAGTAGAATCTGCCGATTCATCGAGTCGAGATGAATGGAACGAGATATTGAACAAACGGTGGTAGTAGCCACACCGTCAATGTGCCGACGAGCATAAAGCGTAGCCAATGGGATCGGAAATAGCGAATGATGTGTAACACGCATTTCTCAATTTTCTTTTCAGACAATGCACTAATTGGATGAATTCACTATTCCATGCATTTTCCTACTACATACATCAGAATTCTGTTGTTCGTAACGACAACAGATGAAAAGCACATGGAAAACCGCATTTTATTGAAACTACAAATATTTTGTCGTATACGTACAACAAATTCGATTGATTGGCATTTTAATAATAGTTTCATTTCATAAAGTAATAGTCTTTTCATACATTCAGTTAAATAATGACTTGTCTAATTTGTCTCTGAAAGAATTGTGTGAAATCGACTATTTTTTTGACCCGATGGGCATCTGTAGCAATTTGTCGAGATAAGTAGGTCTGCTCTTACGTAAAAACACATGTGTCCCCGCATACACGCAAGTGTTACATATTGTATAAATGAATTACTGGTTAACTTTCCATATACCTCTGCGTAAGTTAAAAAAAACTTGAGGTGTGCCACATCCATTGGGTATACGAGATAAACAAGAAAGTGGATTGCTGAAGAATGGAAGTGAGCGGGCAGAGTGTGCAGAAGGGGCGAGTATAGCCCGAGTATCTGGGATTTCCTCGAGTCCTTGTGTCGAATCAAGAGCAGACAAGTTTCTCTCCACAAACTCGATCCCCCGGAGAATCAGAGTACGGGCGCAGAGAAGAGTAGCCTCAATCGAATGGACGAAATTGCTCTTCGTTGCCCATGAGGGGCTAAAGTCACTGGCTGTTCTCATCTTGTCTTGGCATTTCTGCAGTGAGAATTACTCGTTTCGTTCTACTCGAAATACGCAAGTGTCTGATGAAATAACACTATCGCAGTGAGTAAACTGCTACTTTCGGTGTGAACCATGAAATATCTAGAAATTTAGTATCTGCTTCATGATATCTATGAACGATCATGGTACGATTGAGAAAATCCGTTTTACGTCATTTTCGAAATTTTAGACTCAATGATATTGCACTAAACTCATTTGGTGATGCTGACGTGAATGAATTTGATTCTGTGTCGAATGCTTTAAACTAATACCCAAATGGGCATTCCTGGTTGAAAAGTCGGTGAAAGCTCTTTGGATTGTTGAATATGAGCTTAAGTGTGAATCTCATCAGACCGATGAGAGCTCCCTTTTCTAGCAAGAAACACTAGGATAATTTATTGTTTTTTAATCATTTACGAGAAATGTTGGCACGCAAGGGTTCCTTGTTTCTTGTTTTCGATTAATCTCCAAAAAGGTGAAAAATATTTACAGTCTGTAAGTTTCATTGGACGAGTAAGTGATAAAGGAGCCAACAAATGAGAAATATATGAGAATGGTTGATCGTCCGGAAGATCAAAAGCCTTGGCTTTGATAAAAAATTCAATTATCTCGGGTGTGAAGCTGCATCGAGAACGTTGAAGATCGGCGGCTAATTAATCGTGAAACGAGTCTATGACGCAATTGTCCGAGAGTTGTGAGTCAAGTGGTGCAGCATCTCTTCCGGCAAGGAAAGATGTGGAAAAGCGAGTTTTGCACTACCAAGTATCCATGACAACGCTTTGGATGGTTGTAATGATAAACTTCATCACCGTGTTGAACGTAATAACTGAGACATCAAAGACTTTGGCACGTACCGCGTGTTCATGTCTATGTGTATACAGAAAAGATAAGTTAAGAGTGATCCGGGTAAAAAGAATGACCGTTCAAAATAGAGGAACGTGCCGTGAAGAGGTTGACAGTAGAAATCAAATATTCAAGAAGAGTCGAGGAAGACAAAAACGATAAGATGATGAGAAAGTGAAAAGAAAGGTCGATAAGGGAAGTGAGAAAACCCTCCGCCGAGCCAAGCTTTTTTTCCCTTGCGTCATCTATTAAAGGGGAATGAGAAGAAAAGAAAAAAAGGACTTGCTGGCAACGAATCTTTTAACACGTATTTTCGATTAAACCCTTCGGGCAGGCAGCCTTTTCATAGTGATTCAGGACTTTCTTATTTTAACTTTACCTCTCCACGCGATACTTACACGTGGACAACCCGAAATTTACACTCCAAACTCATCTAATTTAACCTCCTTCTTTGACAGATGAAAGGTTTGACCAGAGTGAGGAAGGGGTTTTGAAACTCATGAAAGAAGGGTAATTTTTCGAGAAATGACACTTTTGAATAGCTTTTATAATTCTCCTGTAGGATGATATAGATTCATCACTAGACCCTCAGCTTGGAATCATCCGGACTAAGGGAAAAGAGGACGAAGGGTGGAATGAGTGGAACTTGGAAACGGCTCTTCACCCTCGTCCATCCGCGTTTTCCGTTTCTCTTTTTCAACCTCCCCTCAGACCCCGTCTTCTGAATCTACCCTCGAGAAACAGGAATTCCGGAACTTCTCCTGACGACGACTTCCATCTCTCGAACATCTACCCCTTAACGAGGTCCAAGAAGTAGAAGAAGAAGAAGAAGAAGAAGAGAAGAAGCAGCGAAGAACAGAGAAGAACCGAACGACTCTTAGAGCTGCTTTCCCTTCTTTGACTTTCGGGAAAGAAATTGGCGAGAGGGTTTCTACTTTCCAAAAGGCATATTGTCAGCTCCGAATGACGTCGCCAGGCATCCTCTTTATCATTCACCAGCTACTCTACCGCACTCACTTCCTTGACTCATTCGTCGCTCGAGAATCCTCAACTATCCCTCTTCTGCACCTAGAATTCTCTGACTCCGTGCCCCTCTTTATTTCTCCTAAATACCGATGAACCAGTGAATCCTTTGGGACGAAGAAATTTAATATTACCGAGAGAGAAGTTGTATTAAAAAGCCTGCTTTCAAACAACGAGCCTCTTCCAACAGTTAATCTTTAATCATTGAACTTCTCCGGCATTTGTTACGCTGCTCCTTTATCACTATTCCCCTTCCCTCTTTACGCCTTTCTGATCCTTATTATTTTCCAATCTATTCTCGCTCATTTATTCTCGCGTTAGAGAGTTTCTCCATTACAAGAGTGTCATTCCCTCGTGCCACCTTTTCTCATCGTTACTACTTCAGCTCCAATTTCAACTCTTGTCCTTCCGCTGCTTGTTTAACATCCAAGCATTATTCCTTTATTACGATCCTATTATCATTCGTCGCAAGATCGAAAATTTAGATGTTTATTGACTCACATACTCGCTATACGAATGTTTTGAGAACGTTTCTAAAATCCATATTTATTTTCCCTTCTCGAAAACTTTAATCCCTCTAAGTTTCACGAGAGTTTAAGGCCACCAATTTATCTCAATATCTTCGTATCAATGTCGGTATCTTGTTGCGCCAGAGATTTGACGTTTATTATATGAAAACAGGGATTTATTGGATCCGCAAGAGGAAAAGTTTGCCGCTTGTATAGTGTATATGCAACGTAGCTTATAAAAGTTTCGCCCCATTTTTTTTCTTTCATGTATTCCAATAAGCATTACAGAAATTTTTATCTGACACGACAAAAGCTTTTTCGAATTAAATTCAAGAGCGAGGATGCATTTGCATGAAGAAAGTTCGATATGAACTTCGCTTGCGTTGCATCTGACACGTATATGTATCTTTTAAGTACGGACTCGTAGTGCATAGATGGATTTCTATTTGTGGGTAACCGAGTGTACATATTAAAGAAGCCACTGGAAAATGCAAGGCGGCGAAAACTAGTCCCTCAGGATGAATGTTTATATATATATAGATATCTGTCTATGTATATGTATATTTATATACAGGAAGTTTCCGGAAAATAAGGTGGCTAAATTCGACCCAGTCTGTTTCGAATAGGTCCCATACCGGCGACGCGATGCCGACGGCAGCAACGCCGACTAGTCGAGTAATTAGCGACTAGAGCCACGATCGCAGTCCCTCTCCCTCTCT
Organism: Campoletis sonorensis; assembly: GCA_013761285.1. Lineage (NCBI taxonomy): Eukaryota > Metazoa > Arthropoda > Insecta > Hymenoptera > Ichneumonidae > Campoletis > Campoletis sonorensis. Next base: position 145,597 of record JACEOJ010005731.1, on the reverse strand, counting down.
CCTTTTCGTGGCCTCGTGGGAGCGGTTTATTAGTGCCGAAAGCGGTGAAAAAGAGAAAAGAAGAGAGGGAGAGAGCGAGAGCGAGAGGGTAAATATTCGCTTGCACGAAAGCCAGGGAGGAAGGGGTGTGGAAATGGCGAGAAAGCTCATGGAATGCTGGAATGAGTGCTGGATCCAGTAGGAAAATGAGAAGAGAAAATGTGCGCGTGGGAAAGAAGGAGATCGAGAGAGACTGAGGGGAAAGGGAGGATTGGAGTACGAGAGGGTTGAAAAGGGAGAGGTACGCGCGTGGTTTTGGCGCCCGGGGGATAAAGTCTCCAGACCCAAGTATATCCTAGACCTGGCAGCCTCCAACAGGAGCAAGCAGCTCTCGGCTACTGATATAACCGTGGAGAACTAACGAGAGTATACCACGAGAACAAGAGAGAATGGAAAAGTGTGTGTGAGTGTGTGTGAGAGAGAGAGAGAGAGGAACGACGCGCAGAAAAGCACGTACTCCATGCACGTGGGTTATAACTACGAAAAGCCTTCTGTGCCCCTTGCCGCATTCCTCTTTTCCGCCGGCGCTCGATCCTCACCATGCGCCATGGACACTTGGCGTGGAAAAATAATTGCACGGTGATAAATTTCGAATAATCGGGCTACCGCCCGCGTTTTCATTTTCCCTTTCCCTTTCCTTCTTCTTCGCTCCCTTTCTTTTTCTTCTTTCCGCACTCCTTCTCATACTCCCACTAGTTCAGTGTACACATTTTTTTTTCTAACCTACACCCATCCCCTATCACAGTACGAGAGAAGAGGTCGTTAGCGCTCAGTAACACCGATGCTGAGTTCGGATATACCTTCTTTCTCGACACTCACAACGTCTAATAGAAGGGTTCGTGCATAAAAAATGACTATTCAAGGGTTATATACCACTTAGCGTTAATTCGGGAGGGAGATTCGTGGCATGGCTGTTGCTCCATCTAATCTCACTATATACAAAGCGTAGATACATTCTTCCGATTCCCCCAGAAATATATAAACCACGATTATTCTTTTTTCCAACAACAAATGGACTCCTTGACAATTCAAACGACTGTGAATATGTCGTGTTTCCTGGTTTCTGCAAATATTGTTTATCAATCAAATATTTTTCGAATTTCCCGTGAAATCCTTCAAAAGACTTGCTCACACCCACTCTTTCTTAATGCATCACTGAATTGTATTTGCATTGGGGCCTAGGGAATCTATAGAAAGAAAGACCGACCTGTAACGTCTGTATTTCCATTAAGTTTCAATAGGTTTTGAGCATCGGAACGGATGCATGGTTAAGTCCGTGGTCACTCATCCGGTTATTGACGTCACTGAAGATTGCTTAACTAAGAGAATTGCTAGGGTCATAGGACGTCCGCCGAGCCATCGTAGTCGTTTGATATAAAGAGTGTATTGTAAAGGGTCTCCATTTAATTTTTAGTGATGCTATAAATGCAGACGCCAAAAGCACGACCTGTTTTCGTGATCCTTAAACAAGCTCTGATGGGGTAGAGATTGCGAAGAGGGTACAAAAATATATAAACGAGACAGAAAGAGAGAAAGAGAAAGAGAGGGGGGAGGGTTGTTCAGCACTGTGCTCATGGCAGGATACTCGAGACTATAGTACGATAAATTTTAAGAGGGAGCACGAAAGAGCCAGTAGTTGGTCTTGGAGAGAAGAGTTCGGTAAACAACGTGACATCCAATGGAAAAGGAGCCTCCCGTTGATGCTGTCGAGAACGGAGGGTCAGAAATATATGTACAGATCGAGAGTACAAGAGCGCCCCTAAGAAGTGATAGAGAAAGAGTGGACAAGAGGGTGATACCAATGACGGCCCAGTGTTATTAAGAAGGGTGGTTCGAAGAGGGTATAAACCCAACAGTAAAAGCACACCTCACTCCATTTCATTCGTTGAAAATAAATTGTCCCATAAAGCTCGTTTACATCAGAGACAAAATAGTTCCGGCTCATAACGAACATAAATACATAAATATTTATATTATGTCATGACGATATAAACGAGCAAATAAGTTTCGAAAACATGAAGCTCAGTCATTAATCTATAATGCTTAATGTGACAAATTTCGTGAAACATAATAATCGTACGTCTTAAACGGAATGATATTTCGTTCAGATATGGCAGGTTCCATTTATTACAATGAGACAGAGCCATGATAATGCATTAGTATTACGCATTAATAGCAGGAATAATGAATTATTATATTAATTAGCATACTGGTACAAAATAATTTAAATTAATTACATCGACAATGAGTTCACCTATTTTCATGGCTGATCAACCTACAGTGAATTATCTTTCAATTTATTTATTCGAATAGGAGAGAAATTACAATAATATTGTATTCATCATTCCTACCAGAATTTGCAATACATTAATTAGCATATTCATATATAGAAAATAACCTAAAATTACTTGGACAATAAACTCACTTACCTTTATGGCTGATCACCCCATAGTGATGTATCTCTCTACGATCGGGCTCTCCCTTCTGTATTTATCCAACGAATGAACCGCACCAAGACTCCAGCTTCTGCAAAGACCAAATAAGTGACCTCGTTACAGTACATAAACTTTTCTCTTTGAGTGCATTGAAGCATTCGGATGCGGTAGAGGGAAAAAACTGCGAGTAAAGGGAAAACTTGGTAAAATTTACAAAGAAAAGAAGAGAGAGGGAGAGAACGAGAGTAAAGAGAGGAAAAGACTGTCATAGTGAGAGAGAAGAAAGAGTCCGAGGATACTGCCTCTTGGGAATCGCGTTCTTCTTCTCTATTTCATCGAAAGAAAGTCCTTGTCGTTTTCCTTTCGCGACCATGCTGAAGGAATCTTTATATACGATCGATCGTACGATCTTCTTCGTCGTATACGCATGTTACTATCGAAGATTCTCTATCGTTTCGGAATTCCTCGAATTTAAAGAAAGGATAAGGAATGCTCATGGAAAAAGCACCGAAGAATGTAACGAGGACTCTTGATCTAAGACCACAGAAGGAAAAGAAAAAAATAAAAAACAATGCGTCTGCATAGACTGAACACTGAGTCTTAAGAAAAGTATTCAATTTATCGGGGTTAACCAGTGTACGCGTTGCTCGGAACTAATACCTCAATGTACTGAAGGTTTTTAGTGTCCTCATGGGATTTTTGGGAATGTCTTCGGTCCTAATCAAGTTAGAAGACTATATTTTCTCTTCAGATGAAGATCTAACTTTCCTCGTAAAATTGAACCTCGATGTGAGCCATAGAAACTGGAAAAGTTGACTGAGAATATCGAGAAAAGTTATGTTTTTTACTTTTCCGTTAAAATTTAATGTTTCCTTTGATGCCTGGGAGACAAAGGTTGAGTTTAAATCAATAAAATTCTGGACTACTTTTTCGAAAAACTATTACACTTTTACTATTTCAAAATCCATGGAGAAATCATCTATAATATTCCGCTTAAAGCAAGAAAAAAGTTCTCATGAAATGAAAAAAAAAAAAAAAAAATACAAGGTTAATTTACAAGAAATTTCAAAGCAGCACTATATCAATTCTGGCATAAATACTTTTGGTGGAAAGTCCATGCCGGTAAGCCGGATGAATTTTACATGAAGTCACCATAGAGGCAACCTTTAGATTTTCTACCAACGATATGGTCTTGAGGGTAAGAGGCTCCTTGGTCGCCGAAAATCGAGCACAGTTTCTGCTTTAACTTCTCACTTATAAACCCGCATGAATATTATTATATCTACTCGCGATAAAGCTTCAAAGTTAATAGGATGAAAAAGAAACTTGGGTCGATGCTTCTAGAGCTCATTAACCCGAGAATCACAAGTGTCACGTTTTCTTACGTGGATCTTATCAATTAATGCATTCCACTCAAGTATACTAAGCGTTTTAGTCTGAACCGTTAAAGTGATCTTATCCCATCATTTTAAAACTATAAAAACGTACGAATTTTTATTTCCGATCGGAACGTCAATGGCCATGTTGGCAATTTTTTCCTTGTCGAGGAATTCGATGTAAAATTCGAAACGAAGTCGGTACAATTCGATATTGATAACGACCGCATCTGTTTTTAAAAACTTTTGACATTTGACATGAAAATTGTTCTTTCGCTCTTTCATATAGTTTTGTTCTTCATAGTTTAAAGGTTAGATTCGTGAGCTTGTAGATGTGACCTATATGGTCGGTTATATTTGTATGTACACTGAGTGAACGAGCATCAACCTCGTGAATTTCTTATACGTATCTGCAGACGATGGGCATGGATAAATTTTCTCTGGATGAGCGAGCAGACCAGAGAGTCGTTTCTTGCTGCGGTTTCCTCTCGTCTTTTTCCTGTTTTTAGGTTATGTAGTATTTGTACGTGTATACAATACATATACGTATATAAATAGTTACCAGGAGAAAACCTCGACCGCCCTTCAGGCACGTCCGTTCCGCGCCCGCCTACGATTCCAGGTCGACGCTGAGTAAGACGAGGAAAAGGCAAGGACGAGGGTGACAGGAGCGTCTCAACGGAGAACGGATAAAAGGATTTCCAAGTTTCCGGCAGGTGGAAGTTCCTTCAATACGCGGTATGCCTTCGGGCGTATCTTCATTTTGCCCTTTTTCATCTCGGAGCTCCCGTTTTCTCGCAATCTTTCTTTTCCTATGATTCGCTGTTCTCTCGTTCGACCCCACAAAACGCATTGCAAATCTCACCCTCAGCCTCAAACCCGCGCTATATACGTTTGAATCCGTCATATCTTTTTTGTTTCTCTGTTTATATCGTTTTATAGTGTTTGTAGCACCGTATACGTCAATCTATACTTATATAAATGGGAGTGAAGATATTTGCGCGACTCGCGAAACGATTTCGTGGTTCCTACACCGACAAAAGCGGTCTACCAATGCATAGCTATTGTTATATATCCATGTGTATACAGAGAAAGTGGCAAAGCGAAAGAGAAAGAAAGAAGATGAGAGGGTGGCACGAAACCGTGCTACGGTAGAGATTCAAGAGAAAGGGAGTAAGAGGAGGGAATTTTTACGATTCCCCGTATACTATCTATTCGTCGAGAGATCGATTCCCGAGAGAAGAGCAACGGACGAGTGAAGAGAGGAACGGGGTGAAAGCGTAGCTTGTGAACAGCTGTATATCTATAGGGAATGTAGCAGACGCTTGCACTCGATTTTGCCGATTCCAGAACGATTGTCTACCCGGAAACCAGTAACAGCTACACGCCGTTTCACTCGCTCAAGAGAGACAGATACAGAGGGAGAAATAAACTGTAGAAACGAAGGAAGAAAGAGGGAGAGAAAGAGTACTGCCAACTGAACCTGATGCTAACTATACAGTAAAGCTTCTCTTGTATCTCGACACACGTGTTATTTATGCATTTTAATGTTGTGCTTTGGCCTCTTCGAAAAAGCCTGTGTACCGCTATATTCATCCATATGGTTTATGTGGCAATGTCGCGTTTTTCACCTTCTACAATCTTTATGTATTATATGCAACCTGCTATACATTTATATCTCATACGTGTATTATATTTTATATTCAGACGTATATAAATGTTTGTATTTATATTACATACGTGCACATATATTCGATTTGGTATATGATATCAGCGTATATAGAGTATTTACCTACCTAACGGTACCACATACCATATGTCTCGGTGTATCGATGCGAGATTGGTCCAGGAACAGAATTTATGAGCCAACCTACGTACTCACTCGTTTCGCCTAAGCTTGTAAGTGATCACCGGTACTCGGACGTCTGACGGATTCGTGATTTATCGAATTTATGACCACGGGGCCAGAAAGTGATCTATACGAAAAAAAACGTATACGTACACGAACTCCGTTTTTAACGAAGTGTCATGAACCTACTTTTCTTCTTTTTCTTTTCAAAGATAAAGAATATGGACCGTTGTAAAAAAAAAGTTTGTGTATCTTCAACAGGCAATGTATTCGTCAGCTTTCAACGTAAATGCTGTAAGATTTTTAATCATTGCTGACATAAAGAGTAACAAAAATTACAAACTTGGCCACTATTTCATTTGATCAGGAAATAGTTGAAAGTCCCTTTCAAATTAGGATGCACGTAAATTTCAACTGCACGTATGTCGATATAGCACCGAAAAATCATCTCAATTAACGTTCTCATTTCTTGCAGGTTGCATCGCAAATATCAATAAAGAGGCTCTGTCTAACCTTTCGTTTGTCAATTAGTCATATTGGTTGTATTTTTTTTTAAAGAAAGCAGGGATGCCGCTAGTAATTCTCAAGAATCTAAAGTACTTCAAATTACTTGGAGTATTCCATGCTCTACATCCTCTACCTTGTTGACCTGAATAATCGACGGAAATATTATTTCGAATGAACGATGTTGAAAAGGGCGAGTGAATTTTTCACATTTTTTTTTTCAGTTGTGTTAAATCAATGAATAATCGTATTGACCTTGATATCGGAATGGAAAATAAACAATAAAGGAAATTCAGGCATCAAAGAATTCCAGTTCAACATTTTGAAAAATCAAAAACTGCGAAGTTACATTTTGAATAAATCATTTCGAATCTTGATTGATAACGAATAGAATTAGTTTTTTTTTTTTCATTCTCTGGGAGTTCGAACTCTACTTTTTTTGCACTTGACTTTTATTACGAGGGAAGAGAACGTTGGTGAGAAATGTATCGACGTTTCTCGTGGCTGGTGGTCTGTGGGACGTATACTCTGGCCGATTAATTCGCACCACACCAGCAATCAATTTCCTCTTGTATAAACACCTTCGTACATATACTGACAAGTATATATATATATGCATATATGTGTATCAGTGTGTTTATATACATATATACATATGTACAAAGTGAGATTAACTCTGGAATACAGTACGCATTGTGTGCTACGGTGTGCTATGTGGTTTCGATCGGAAAAATTGCTTCCACATCGACGCTTCGTTTCGTGGACAATTGGCCGGAAGGCAATATTCGGGGTGCTTTTCTCCCCGCGATCTTTTCTTTCGTTTCAATCCTCTTTTCTCTCTTTTAAAGACGATATCTCGAGCGCATTTTCGTGAGTGTCTTGGCAGGGTAAGCAATGAAATTGATCGATGTCACGGTGGATGCCCGGCGCAATAGCTCCCGATCGCTTTTCACAGCGTAAAAATCGTGTTTCGCAGTGACCTCACACCTTAACTTCTCAACGTTCAAAGATGGCGCTAAGAGAAACGACGTTTTGCTCACGCGAGCGCAAACCAGGTCGCACTAATCTGGAGTAACGAGCTCATGCTCACACGAGCACATATATATGTATGTGTCTATATATAAGCGAGAGAACCGATACCTCGATATTTAGAGTTACTGCGAGACTTCACGGTGCACGATTCGACTCTCAGTTGGAAAAGCTCTAGTTGCTCCAGCGTCGCTTGTAATCGGTGTAACACCCCGGTTTATTGCCACGAACCCATTAACCTCACCCGTATTTACTCTATGTACACTATGGTCTCTATATATGTGTCCATTATATGTGTACAAATACATTTAACTGTAGATACAACGGTGAATTGCGCGTACCGAGAATCATCTCAGCGTAAAAGGACCTTTTTTGTCACCCGACTCTGAATCATTCCGACATTGAATCCTCGGGAACACGGCTGAATTCCCCAAATACACTTTTCATCATTACAGAAAATAACAAATTTAATATTTAACGCGATGGCTGCGCGATCACCGAAGTTCAGTGGCCACAGGTGAGGTCAATACTCGGTTGGGTGACCGGTATCAATCGCTGAGCGGATCTTTATCCGCTGAACAGTGGAATAGAAACAAAGAATAAATATAAACAAAGTAAACGAAATCGTCTACTTTATTTGATTTATTCCTTCAAACTGTTTTTCGTCAATTGAGATTTCAACATGTGACATTTCACATCGATGTTTATAAAAATAAACTGCAATAAGGGAGCGAGGTTTATGGATTCGTTGAAATAAATTATTTTGACAAGCTTTTATCACATGAATTTTTTCACATGAACGATGGTGATGATTGTAAATATTTCTTTTAAACGTTGCACGCTCTGTTTCATACCGTAGTAGGCACCGATCGATACTTTCATTTTCGCGTGTACTGTGTACACCAACAACATTACGAGCTCCATGTTGTGCTGCTTCGTGGCTCTTTTTAGCGTTGTACTTTTCGCTACGACCACTGCACCCGAGAACAATTATGTCTTACACTACCTGGAGTGCAAAGTAATTTCGATTCAACTGCACAATCATCGCTATCACAACATGGGCGAGATGGAATCGGATGCGGAAACCAAGAAAGGATAGACATAAAAATGCAGAAACAAAGCAGAGAGAGAGAGGGAGAGAGAGAGATAGATTCTGACTGACAAAAAGAGATAGATAAAGAGAGAAAGAGATCAAGACAACTAAAAAAAAACAACACGTTGGTAGAACCTTGCAGCAACAATAACAAAGAGCTCGAGTGTATAGCTGAATGAGAATAAAAAGGGGTACACCAGGAGAGCTAGAAACGAGGAACGCACCAATCACAGGTTCCATTCCTACCTGTATACATACCCTTTTCACGAATAATTTACTGGGGTATCCAAGAGAAAGAGAGAGAGAGAGAGAGAGAGAGCTTCGAACCCATTTTCATTTGCGTTGTCGCTACCGTCAGTTCAATATCGAACGACTGTTGAAAAAGGGGGAAGAATTCTAGAGTTCCCGCTCTCGTTGACGTGTAAATGCGAATGAAAAAGCCTCCAGGGGTTTCTTCCTGCGGCATTCGGCAGTTTCACATTTTGCAAGGAAGGTCGGGGTAATAGAATCGTGGCTACTTGGCATTACAAAATGTAATTTATTTTACTTCCACGCCTACCCACGATTTCTTATCGCCACCCAAGTTCATTTCAACGCTCGACGTGTTCGAATAAACTTCGCGTCTAGTCCTCTAGACGGAGAAACCCCCTAAAGTTCTTTGTTAACGAAGAGGACAAGAGAACGACAAGGGGGACCACATACTTCAGTACAATGTACAATATATTCAAAGTCCATTGGGAAAACACACTTTGCCATTTAGTATATCTTCTGTATGTGTATGGGACAAGATTATTTGGGAAAAAAAAAAAAAAAAAAA
>JACEOJ010005731.1:0-136055 GCA_013761285.1 Campoletis sonorensis | reverse complement strand
AAAAAAAAAAAAAAAAAAACATCTGAGTAACAAAAAAGCAATAACGAAAGTGCACCAGTATTTCAACACCTAGAATTTCTGATACTGACATTGACATTGTAATCAAAGTGACTTTTATGTCGAAGTTACGAGTTTATGTAGAGTTTACGTAAAAGTTGCACTAATGTTCCAAGCGTGTTTGCTAAGAATTGACACATTTCAGTGGTAAAATTGAAACAACTTCTAAAGTACACGTAAATACAACAATATTGAGGTGTTTATGCAATAAATTCATAAATTATCTGCCTATACGAGGATTTTGATTCCTTTCTTTGTGACGAGGATAACCGAATAAACTTTTTTGTTTTTTCATGTCTTATTCGTCGTCTCCGTCGTCCTTTCGTTCTTGTGGCCGTAGGGAATGGAATTCCGCGGTTAATAGACTAGACTAAGTGATCGAGGGTTGGCTGGAGAGAAACCGAGTGGCAAGAAACGCAGAAGGATACTACCACAAGGGTAAGTACCCTACCGGAAGCTTCGCAGCCACGGGGATTGAGTAAAAGAAAGAAAGAAAGAGATAGCGAGAGAGGAGAAAAATGAAGGAAGATGCCAATGAAATTTAGAGGCAACCTCTCTGGGGTACAGAGAAAAAAAAACCATGGGTAATTTACTCAATTTCATAGCTGAAGAGTCTTGAAGCTTTTGCTTCTTCGTTTTTAGTATTTATTATCAAATAAGGCACTCCCCTCGATCAAGAGGCTTCAACTTTTTTCTGTCAAAAGTATTTTTCAACCATCTTTTTTTCCGTTACCAAATGCAGCAAATCGTATTGCGCTGTTATAAATTGCTTGAAGAAGCTCGTTCATTTAGTTAAGTATGGAAAACTCTAGAAATAATGAAAGAAAACCGCGATGCAGTTACACAATTTTTTTTTTTTTTTTTTTCAATTTTTCATCGAAGCTCAGTAAAATCAAGTCAAACTCATGCCAGCTTGCCAATTACGCAAATGACTACTTCAACAGGAAGGGTTTTCATTCAAATCGAATATGCTTTCTCGATCCCAAAATAAGCTTTTTCGCAGTTATAGGGAGAAAATGATTTGCTTGTAAAATATAAATGTGCCTGCACGCACTTCTAAAAAGAATCATATTTATTTAATCATTTTCAAATAAACAAACGTACATCTGTTTTTTTTTTTTTTTTTTTACTCAATCCCCACTGTTAATGAGGTTCACTACTGTGTTAATTGGGCAAAGAACATAGGGTTGAAATAATGATCGTCAATAATTTCCCAAAAGCACCGTTAAATTCTCGAATGCATTCGTCATATTCGGTGGTGAAATATCTCACGATAGTTATCGTAATATTGGATTCATGCATGCATAACCGAAATGGTGCACGAAGGAAAAACGATTGTTTGCACTTTGCGTGTGAACAAGTCGTTTATTCGATTTTAGATCTCTTTTCAACCGTAACAGAAAATGAAGATATATAGATGTACATCACCTTTTGCCTCGCTTTTTTCCTCTCCCTCTCTGTTCTCCTGACTATAGGATTTTTTATTATCGCCACCAATGCTCGTGGATATTTCCTCGCGCATTTGAGCTTTTTTGCAATCGAAATGTGAGCCGTAAGCTTTCAGGAAGTTAGTGACGATACGATCACACGCGAGTTCGACAAATGTGGGAATTTACTATGTGCGCGCAATAAACTCTGTATACTACCCAATGAGAGATAAAAAAAAAATATCATCTGCTAGATTTGCATGTCGAAGTGCATAAATCCTGAAATCAGATACGTATCGATGACGTGCTGGTGATTTTTTTTTAAGACACACAAGTTCGTTAATAAAATTGCGATCGCGGACAAAAAAACGAACTGAACGGCTTTTGGTTTTGTCATGTCGAAAAATGAAACGAAATGGTCTCGCTTTGAAAACCGAGAGATCACTACTTTTTTCAATTACTGTAGAAGTATAACACGATCGTTAAATTTGTTGATGAACAGAAACCATTCCACCACAGGTGGAATCCTCGATAATTGTAGCCAAGTCAGTAAATCTCTTCATTAAATGAATGCCGAAAAAAAAACTGCAGCCCTTTCAGAATTTGTATTTATGACAATTTTTACGGATAAAGTTAGCGATGTTTTTTTCTTCTGTTATCATTACGTCTCTGTGTGGTAGAATATCGTGAATGCTTTTATAGCATGTTTCTAGTTGAAATGAAGGATGTATCTCGGTTTAATCTTCCTTCTATCTCTTTATGAAATGGAATATGAAATCTATATACATGCATATGTGGATGATATCCTAACAGATACATTTATATATCCATGTATATATATAATCGGGGGGTATTATTGCACCTTTATATGATGAGAGAGCTAGTCATGCGAGAGAGATTATCCTCGTGGATGCGATAGCGAAGGTCGATCCTCGTACAGCCAACGGAGATGAGTAGGAAGGTGGAATATAGCGAAACGAGAGATAACGCGACGCCCTCCAACTGAGCAAGGGCTTGATCATCGAAGCTTGGAGGGAAAGACACGAGCGAATATGGCTGCCAGAGCACGAGATATCGCTCTGGCAAGCCTAAGCGCGAAGATAACACTTCCGCCGGAAATGGTTTCCAAGGTCGTGACTGCAACAGCTGCTAAAAAGGAGAAAGGAGAATATGTCTCATATCCTTCGTCTGATGGAAACCATCTCCTTTCCTCGCATCAACCAGTTTATATTTTCTACTTGTACGAATATGCTCATATTTAGCAAACGGTATACCAAAATTCTATACATATTTCGCTGGGGTTTAGATAGCGTGGCTTTTGGTAATATGAGAGAATTCACTTCTGCGCCAACATCAATCTTCCAACTTGTACGAAATAATTACGCGATATTCTTAACTTTGTTCCACAAAAATATCATTTTTTCCACCGGTTTTCAATCTTCCTTTGCAGTCATTCTACTAATTTGAATAATAATTCATTATTTTCATAGTTCTACGAAATAAATCTGCATTACTACTAATCTGTTCATCAAATACTAGATTTTTTTTACTCTTCCCTTTCATTTTGTTATTCCAAAGCCTGAGTCAAATCAAATGGAAACGACTGTACGAAAATTTTTGAAAAACTTCTGAAAAACTCTTTGCCCTTTTTTTTAGTTTGTAATTTAAAAAAATTGACATTCCCAACGACATAGTCTTTCTATGAATCCGATAAATACTTCAATAAGTTTATTCGTACGATTTGAGACGAAAAGCGACGTGTATGATTTGAATTTTAATTGTAAAATCTGTCACGAGCCAGTTACAGTAATTTATAATCTTCAATGGCCTATTCTTCATTTAAAGCTTATGAATATTTTTTGAATCGACCAGTACTAGATGATTCGATAGCCAACGATTTTCTGCCATCTCGAATATTATTGCATGAACTATAGTGGACGATTCTCTGATGTTACGTATAGTTTACAGAAAGCCACACGCAGGAGTATCGTCACTCGAGACTTGAAATATGACCATGTGGTAGTCGGACGATTAGGTTATTAGCGACGATTTACAGCGATTCCGTTTTCGGTTTACCGAACACCAATTCGTCATCGATGATTCGTGAAACGCCAAACGTGGTGAATTTCAATACACACACAACGTTGAATATCTCATGGTCACCGTAGACACATTATATATGGTGTTTTGTTGTATGACACATGACGTTTGCCAAAAACAGTGAAAATGTACGTCTGTCAGACGAAAATCACGAATGTGGGTCAAAGGTGATCTACTCGATTAAATCATCTGCTGAAACTATCGGTCCGTGAAAATTTGTTCGGAAAAATGCAACTACTGAGATTTCTCGATTATTCGGCTTGAAGGAGCTCTTAGAAAATCCCTGATTCAGAAAAGAGCGTACCAATTATCCGCGACTACAAAAAAAGTATGTTGAAGAAAAAAAAATTAATTATTTGCTAATCGTGGGAATTTCAGTAAAGTGCGATTAGCAGCAACTTCAGGAGCTACGCAGAAATTGTTCAAATAAATGTGAAGAGTGAGAAGGAAAAAAAAACACTGAAGGTTTAGAGGGTAGGCCAAGCGTGTTTCTCGTTCCGCGAGGTTTCCGTTGCGCACTTTGGTCCTTCCCTTGCTCGGGGTTGGATACACACCAAGAGGGAAATGAAATGCGTTTTGTATCCTCTCCGATCGCAAAACGAGGCGGAATAAAAAAGCGTTGAGGGAGCGCGAAAGGGTGTACTCGAGCGGCGGAGCTTGAGTAGAAGCTGAGAATGATGGGGAGGGAGACAAAAAAAAGGGGGTGAAAAACGAGAGTCTCTGCGGATAAAGAGAGTGCAGGCGGAAGCAGGGTTTGATTAACAGAATGAAAAATTTAAGACTCCCTTGGAAAGCTTCGTTTCGAGCTTGCCCCGAGATTCAGTAGCGTAAAAGAAATCTCTATCCTTTTGCTACAGAATTGTTGCAACACATCACTGAGAAACAGCAAAAAATATCTACAATCAAGAACTAAATTTTTTTTTACAGTTCTTGTGTTGAGAAACCAAAATAAAATCAGTTTATCGCTACGGAGGTGTGCTACAGTATCGTCTTATCATTTTTATTGTAGCTTCTCAACAATTCCATTCGACTGGCTAAAATAGAAGTCGTCAAAAAAAGAAACGAAAAAAAAATACAAGAAAAATGTACAAAACGTTAAATCTGTGTAGAGCATAATACTTTGCCGAGCAGATGAATTTTCAGTAGTCTTAAAAACCCATGCGGTGTGGTTCAGCCAGTAACGCATTCACGCGCGGGTCAAAAGACCGAGAGAATGAGCCTGCATAGTAGCGATGTAAATTCAGGAGTGTTGAGAAAAAGAAAAGACGATGAGAAGTAGAGAGAGTGCCGGATGTTTGGGGATATATGCGGGCTAAAGAACACATCACTCGGACTATATACAAGGGATGAAGAACGTATGGGAAGGTATCTGGAGGGCAAGGCTGGTTGAAGTTGAATTAAAGTTGAATGAGAGTCCGCCTCCGTGTGGGGTCCTCGAGGTTTCCTTGTTAAAGGGATGTAAGAGGAAATAAAGCTACACGATAAAGGGAGAGCAGTAGACAGTGAGTTGGATGAAAGTCGAGTAAGAGAGATGTGAGGGAACGACGCAATGGAATGCTAAGGGAGAGTGAGAAGTGGAGGGGGTGGCAAAGCTCCTAATGGCTGTATAACTAACCCAGCCGTTCGTACAGATACGGTTCTATGTTTGTGTACGTCTACTATGGCACTTAGCATCGTAGATTAGACCGCTCGAGCGTTAAGCATGATGCATTATGCACGGGACATCTCCTCCGCATCGTCGCCGGCCATCTAATCCTACCTTTCGTGGGATTAAATATATCTATCTTGTGGCAATGGACCACAGTCTTAATGGATCAGTGATCGCTGAGTGCTACACGAAAACAATATTCAACCTGTCAAGTTTGACCCTACGACTATCGCGATGTAAATGTTTAATTGTTCTATTTCAGCCTTGACATTTCGAGCTCAAACACTTTTTTTGACGATTTTTCACACACCAGTTCCTTTATCGGAATATTATCAGAGCCAAATTCTTCTAAATTTACGAATGATCGAACTATCTCTTGTTTCTGTCGATCAGATCAACCCTGGAACTCATGTTCCATTTTTCTTTACCTGCTAACGCACGATTATTATCACGATTATTATTTGACTAGATTTGCAGTCATTTGTATGTGACTAGAAAAGAAATGAAGTTATTGATTAGATTTATTAATCTGATCACGATATGAATTGTGCTGATATTATTTTCGATTAAATAATTTAAAAAACCAGAGCTGTTTAACTTTTGACTAATATTGATTAATTGATGAAACGTGTATGAATCTGAGAGTGTGATTCAATTTGACTACACAATATAAATGTTCCCCCCCTCCATAACTCTATCGCCTTATTCGTTTCATTAAACTCGAACTAATTTACATATTTCGTTCGCCATTTAATTCGCAATGTTTTACAATGAACATTTATTTCCGCCGTCAAGTTTCGAGCGAAATATCACTCCGCGTGGGAAGTTTCAATTCTTCGCTACTTTTATCGAGCAAGGAGACAAATCAGTGAGGATCATTATTGCAGTCGTCGCAGTAGTAATAAACGAGCCGAGAACAAAAAAAAGCGCGTGATTCCACAATCAGAAAAGAAAAGCCGGAACTAAGAGGAAACTTTGTAAAGCGGAAGGCTTTGCACTAGCTTAAGGCTAGGAGAAAAAAATTAAGTAAAAAAAAGGGGCAAGAGAAAAAGGTTAAGAAAGTAAAGCGTAAAAAGTAAGAGCGAGAGTCCTCACGCTTTCGACAATCTTTCTCATTTTGCTTCATTTCCGACGCTTCTTGCTACACTGGAGTCAGAAAAAAAGAGCTTCGAGCTTGTGTCGAAATAAAAATGATCTTGTTTTTCCTGAGTCATATATTTTAATACAATTATTGCAGCAATTCATCATGGCATCGAAGCGTCCATTTGAAACAAATTACTACTCAACGTGACTCGAATCTCCAGTCTCGACAAATGCTACAATGCCATAGGCGAATGTCTGATTCACAAAGTTCAGTTGTTCATATAAAAAAAAAAAAAAAAAACAGAACGCATGTCATAAATATAGTCGTTGGGAATAATATTTTCAAAGTCTGTCACCGTGGCAACATTAGAATTCTCTGAAAGCATTCGCATTTTGTGCTGCGTGTACAAATACGATATGACGCGGAGCTCATTATTTTGTAATTGTGGAAAAAGTGATGGAAATAAGTCCGTATTTTTCATATAAATTCAAATATGCATTCCAATTTTTTCTCAACGTCACAGTAAAACTTCACAGTGCACCTCAATTGACCTCAATATCCATTTTTATTTATCGAAATATTTTTCATCTGAATCGTTGTTCTCATTATATTACTTTTTCGTATCACAATCTCTGACACACTATTTATTGTCAATCTATATCAACGATTTTCCACACAATTGCAACGTACATAATTAAATTGTTCCTTGCCTTTCATGCATCCAACCACGCTTTTAGTCAAAAGTCAGTTACTCCTCTAATGCTTTGTCGTCTCTGACGAGATACGCGAATATATATGAAAGTAATAATGCAATATAAGAGCATTCACTATGTACACAAAGTATGCATAATAATTTGTGAACGAAGCTCAATAAGTTACCAGAGCAACGAGAAGATGGAAAAAAGTGAATCTGATTAAAACGTGAAGAGGATATTTGATATCAAATATAAATAATTAATTCCATGTGAAATTGCGGATTTCTTTTTTTTTCGAGCCGTAGACGAGTTCTTAAACGTCAAAAGAATTATTATTTTCGTCAAAGTTTAGTAGCGAACGAAGCACAACGAATCACTCGTCGTTCCAAATAACGAAATCCTAAATATTTTAACATCGAATTCTTTAATGGGATTTTCGAATTATAAAAATACGATTAACAAATGGCACTTGTTATTTTTCAATATAATTGTTTTGACATTTCACGATAAAAGCGTCCTAATAAATGAGCCACCCGAAATATTATTCACATATGTGAAGAAAAAGTAAAGAGAAAATTTAATTTAGAGAAGGCACTGTGTTTAAAGTCAGCCGAAAGGCAAGAGCACCAACCCAAGTTGAGAGATCGTTGAGTTTGTACACCAAAAGTTGTATACCACGAACGAGCAAGAACGACGTTGTAATCATAAGTCGGTTAATCTCTTAATTGTGTTTTGTAAACAAGACCACAGCCTTATCTATAATTGCGTTACGAAAATCCGTTCCCTTCTCGCGTTTCTCTCTCTCTCTATTTCTCCATAGCAGGGTCGCTTTTCACCTCTTAGATGCTAGTCCATATAATGATATCAAGTTTTCAAGCGTGACTACGAATAAGGATGAGTCGATTAACATTACGTATTCATGTTGTTGTTGAGCAATTGACGAAGCCAATAAATGCATAATGCATTGGTTGCAATCAGTGAAAGTATTCAGCCGCAAAATATTTAAATCATACAATTAAAAAACAACCGATCTATCTTATGAAAAAAAATACTTACTCCATGCGAACAAATATCGAAACAGAGGTGATTGAACGACGAACCTTGGAAGCTCTTCAGACTTTTTATTATTTAACAAGAAACTTAGACATGCCTTGATCGGTCGTAGCGACGACTTTGACTGCTCTTTGAAGTTGTAACAAATGGATGAATCAATTAAAGTTCATAATTGTGAAAAAATCGAAATGCGAGATTCCGACCTACAGTGGGAAGCAATCAGTGAAGCTAAAAAGTAATTCAATGAAAAAAAATGATACCGTTTCCTAAATGATATGTGGTGTAAAGAGTCGAAAATGTGATTCTGCTGTCGGTCTATTGAATTATATAGAGTGTGTCTAAGTGTGGAGTTAAATATTACATCCATTTTGCTCTCAATCTTTTGAATGAACTAGTTTTGATTTGATTTAACTTTCCATAATGAGATTTGATGTTTCCATTGTTTCTTGTAATAAAATAGAGTATTTTTTTCCCATCGAGCAATGATGAATAATTTATATAAGTCTTATATTTTCAAGAGAATAGTTGTAAAAAATTGTCGAACATACGGAGTGAGAGTCCAGGATTGAAAAGAGAGAGAGAGAGAGAGAGAGTTTGAAGGAAGGGCACGGAATAGAGAATAGTTGAGTATAGAGAAAGCCACTTTATTCAAACGAGAATAGCGCGGTTGGGTCGCGGTGGTGTTGTTCCTTTCTCGTAATACGAGAGGGAACACCTCTCCCTCTTTCTCTCAGTTATATCTCCAGCTGGCGCGTCGAGACGGGGCCCGAGTGACAAATTACCGGAGTTATCCGCGGGCTTTCTCTCCCTCTTCCCTCTTTCTTTTCTTTCGTCTATTTGCTCAGCGTACGCTCGCGAGAATGCACGGCAAAGCCTTCTCATCACAAGAGCTCACAGCCGCCCCCCTTCGTTCCGGCTGCTAACATCGTTAAGAACGAGAGAGAGAGAGAGGGATAAACAGAGAAAACTCAGTGAACTTATCCAGGACTCCTTGGGGCGTCCTTCATATCCTTACACAGGGGGACAATGCTCCATGTCCTGACGCCGTTGCGCACATATGAGACCCAATCGTTCTCTTTCTCCTTCTCTCTCTCTCTCTCTCTTTTTATCCTACTTCCTATTTTACGTCTCATATCTATACACATGACTGAAAGCGAAAATGTTTTTCTCTTGCTTCACTCGAGATATCGTACCGACGTCTACGCAGTATATTCACACTGCAAATAATATATGGACCAGTGAACAGCATCTCACAAGCAGCAGCAGCAGCAGTACAAAAACGTGCAAACTTATTTCTACGTCAATTTTTTTATTTTTTAATAAAATCAAAACGACCGTCGATTATAACTGGCAATTTAATTATTCCCATCATTCAAATGATTAAATACTCAACATAAATTTTAATACACCCCAAGAAATCGAGCTTTACTTTATATCCTAAGATACGACGGATTCCAGCTTTGATCTTCTTTCCAAGAATCGTAACGCACGTCGATCACACTCCATTTCATTCTAAACTCGACATCTAGAAGGTTGTTGAATGAAAAGGACTTTATTCCTTGGTGTGTGAACACACGATGCACTTTCGGTTCGGTGGATCAAACATTTTTATACAAAGGTGATAGCTTTCACGTTTTTGATAGCAACATTTTTGGACGCTTTCTTCTTTGTCCTAATGTCAATACTTCTCACAACAATTCGGACTCAAGATTCTAACTTTGACATAGAATATTCTCCTCCTCGAAAGTAATCATCGAAAGCCAATTAATTAAAAGTATTGCCGTGATCAAGGACTAGAAATAATAATAAAACAACTGTATTTTCATTTTCACCGTATTTTCACCTAGACTCTTGAACTTTTGATCTTCACTCAATTGCAGAAGATATCAAAACAATTAAAGACAAGGAATTTCTCCTTCGCTTAAGCCTCCTTATTCTCATTTCGTTTCCTATTGTCTGCTGTCTCTGGTTTGTGCATCGTTTTTTTCCTGCAATTTTTCCCTGGCTTCGATATTGAGTTCGGGCTGCTTTTAACGAGTTGGCAACGTTATCGGTCGATAGACAACGTCGTGGCGTGTCCACTGAGCCATTAACACCGATACCACTATCCCCTAACCACCAACCCCATATTTATTGTGCCGAAGTAGACTTATTTGCAACGTATACGTTGCAAGGGGAGAATCTCACACAACAAAAAAAATTTGGCTAACTGCAATGAGGATTCGTTAAAACTAATGCTCGTTATTCGAATGGACAGTGCAATGGGTGCTCGGTCGGTGTGTGGCTCGAGCGATTTCTCACGTTAAGCAGCTTCGAACGAAGTCAGTATTTCTTGGTTAGGTGATCGCTTAGCCATACATCGGATTGTGCATTAATCGTTAAGCGTGAAGCACTTTTTCTAACTTTCTGATGGCGTTAACCAACTGAAACTTGGTAGAAATATGGCCAACTAAACCGACAGAAGTTTTCCACAGGTTGCCGAGGCCCTGGTGCAATTAAGACGACGCAATGAAATGAGGAAGTGAAGTATGAATAAATTGACAATTTGTATAATTCAATTCAATTTAACAATTAACAATTTACCAAAAATTGTTAAAATCAGACTTTTCAATTGTACTATTTTTTGTACTATTAAAAATGATGAGCTAGCCTCGTAAAAACCCCGTAACATCGCACCCAAAAAAATTGTAAATAATACCGAGTATATTCAGCTATTATTTATACAAAGCTATGCAATTAAGCATTTTCCGAATCAGCAACTGTTTATTTGGACTAATAAATTCAATCTGAAATATTGATATAATTATGCCTCATTTGTTCGTACTTCACTTTTGTAATGTTAATGCTTCATCGTGCATAGCACGTGTATGGTGAAGCTTATATTAATGTGATGTAAGCGTATTGGTCGTAGCGGAGCTCTGCTTTAACGATGCCTGATTGATACGGTGGAATATTGAATCTACGAACATGCATATACATATGTATCTGTAGAAACACAACAGCAGATGTACAGTGCAAGCATTATTGAGCAAGCACCAGGATATATTCGGATATTGCATGCTTATGTGTTTCGTGGTTTCATATCAACACACCGTTGTCAAATATTCAATTAAGCATACTGAAGTACAGTCATTTAGACTTTGTTATTTCTATTGTTAATTCGTTTTTAACATATTTTAAGTTCAAGTGTTCCATGGACTGGGGAGTTCGTTTTGTTTTTGTAAGTTTGTAATTAATGAAAGAATGAAAAGAATATCCCAACTAGGATATATATTTTTTAACGTAAGAACAGCTGTCAAGAATTTAACTGAGTAGATATTATCACATAAACAATAAAATGTATCAACAGTCGTCCACAAGGTTTAGATGCCAATGAAACGAGATTGGAGGAAAAGTTTAAACTTTAAATCAATGCGAAACGTCGTAAAAAACGTAATTCATAAAAAGGTTGGTGAATTGTACGTAGATAAAGTCATAAACGACACTCGACGGAAGTCAGGAGAGATGTCTCGTTTGAAGTTGTGTGGCAAAGGAAGGGGAGGAGAAAGGGGAGGTTCTACCGATTAAAAGGGTCTCTGAAACCGACCGCAATGGGTTGTACTTTGGTTACACTGGTACATATATACCAAGGAGTTTACCGTACGGAATATGGCGCGTGTAAGTTGGCGAGTGGCCAGATAGGGCGCAATATTGTGGCAGCAGTCACAAGAGTCGCGAAGCAAGGATCGAGGTGACTCTGCAAGACGCATACATCGTCTTTTCCAGAGCTTTACCATCACGTACACGTTTGAGTACACAGTTCAAATTGTAGATGCAGTGTCTTCTCTACGATTGTCCAAGGCATTCGTGATGCACGTGTGCAGGGGGTCACAAGAAGTGTCCAAGATTTGCCGTGTAGATACATCGAGGAGTTTTGGGAAGGATTAGGTTCTCAGACATTGTTCTTGCTGATGTATCGGTCATCAGATATTAATTGATTAATAATAGCTACTCCGATTGAAGGATAAACAAATTTTCAGGCCATTTGGGAGGAATCAATATAAATAAATTCTACGTCTGCGAGATGTCCTGAAAGTTTATTCTCACTGTGTCCTTACAGCCAACAAAAATATTTTAAGAATTATCACATCACCATTTTGTCTGTACGAGGTCTATGATAAATTATTCTCTGGATAAAAAATCTTTTTTTTATTCGTGAAGACTACCTTGAAAAAGACCTTGTTTTGTACGATCTTCGACAGGGACGTTTTTATTATCTTAAGATTTGGATTGTTGCTGATCCTTTTTAGATCTTCTTCGTCGAATGGACAAAACTCTGACAAATAGATAGGTGTAGCTGTATTGTAGCTGCTATTTCGAATTATTCCAGATTTAACATGAAATAATTACAATGTTGGAGACAAAACGATCAGGGACTGTTATCGCTTGAATTTGATAATCGAAGCAACGGTTGAGGTTTCTTCCTAACTTTCGTAACGCGATATACAGATAGAGCTAGTTGCGGTGGTTGCAAGAATCCAATGCAGGAATACCTAACACGATAGGAGGGTTTGGTAAACAATAGGAATAGCGCAGCAGAATAGTGCTGACGATGAAAGGGGGGTAACGACAAAGGAGAGTAAAAGAGAATCGCAAGGTCGAGTCCCTTTGGCGCTTTGGTGTTGCTGCCTTACTTGCGAAAGCAACATTTACTGCTTCAGCAGCAAACTGGTGAGCTTGAGAGCAGTATGTAGGTGAGATGTATATAAATATAAACGTGTACGTATATAAGAGGAACCTTGATTTACGGTAGGAGACTTAACTGTAGAGCGTTGTCCCTCGTGTATCGCTACAAAACCCAAGTTCCTAGTGTTGCTTTATTCTGTCTACTGCGCATCTTTGAACCTCTTCTTCATCCCACACAAGAACATCCTGATGGACGGCTATCCTGCAATCGCCTGTGCGAAATTTACCGATCGGAGAGGAAAAACGATATGGGCTGGAACCCGGATGACATTTCACAAAATTGTGACCCTCGTGGACCAAGGAAAAGATATAAGAGAAAACGAAAGGACGTAAGACGAGAAAGGTTGGTTGTATGGATAAAAACTGAAGTGTGCATAGCAAGTTGAGGCTGCTTGGAACGTAGTTGAATTTCGAATACGAGTATCATTATTCTTTCACTGGCTCTAGCAATCTTCCTTCTTATTCTTTCAGACGCAAGCTCCTGTACTTTTATTCTTATCAATAGGTTATTATATATGTATTTCATATTTCACAATATTCTTTATACAGTTGGAAATATCTCCTTCGCAACACGACGAGCAAACGATAAATAAGGTTGAGTGATGGTTTATATTTTCTAGAGATTTATGGATCATCGCTGGTGTAGTAGTGAGGTCCAAGTATATCTGCTTGAGAAATCTGAAGGGTAGGCTTTGCCACAGTCCAGTTAACCCAAACACGTTCGATACAGCCGTTTGTAAAACAAAGTTTTTACAGTGGTAGATTCAAAGAGACACCGTAACAGAAATTGTTAAAAAAGTTCCAACAGTTTTATCAATAAGCTCATGAAATAAAAGTTTCCACTCATATCCTTCGGTAAAGTTTGCAACAAAGGCGAGATGAATGGGAAAAAAAGTCAATCGTTCGAGCCACGAAGTGGTTTGGTTTGACACTCGTCACCAGGATGTAGAGCTAAGTGCTTGGCTCGATCTACTGGTTGATTGAACTCTAACAATTCTTTATAGTTCGACCATACAAGATTCTCCAATTTGTTCTTAACAGATAACCCCCGTTCAAATCTAATTCGTAAGGGGAAAAAACCAGTCTACATGCAGACAGAACAATTCCGTAACATTGCTCCCGGCTGTTGAGCCATTCTTCCATCTATAGAGAGTAACGAACAAACTTTACAAAGAGAGTGAGATAGAGATACAGAGGATGCGTTGTTCAGGGAAAGCCCAGAGTTGATTCACTTGCTATAGTCTCTCGTCACCATTCCATTCTCGTACACCCTGGTTTCCGAGATTCTATGCATCAAAGTCCAACCAGGTATACACGAAACACATACACACACACGCACGCACACATAATAAGCTCTGTATCCTTCTCACTTCCGTCCTACCTCTTGCCTCAACTCATCCACTACTTCATCTCTCTATCTGTCTCCCCCTTTCTCCCAAGACATCTTGCTACGCTGTAGTTTCTTCGTTTGACACGAGAATCCCGTCCCCGCGTTTCCATCACCCCCTCAACCAAACTGCTCGGCTCTCTATCCTTCGACCACAAGTTGTCACGTTACAAAAGCTCCGCAGGGTGAAACTCCTCGGAAACACAGCGTCGTCGGCAAAACGAGACGAGTTGACGTTTGTACAGAACATCTTTCTCTCCCTTCAATCCGCGTTCGTTCTCTCTTTGACTCACTCACCCTAGAGTTTGTCATGATTCGAGGGTAAAGTGACGACAAGCCTGAAGAAAGAACGAAAAAAAAGGAACGAAAAGAGGAAGAGTTAGGGAAGCTGACACAAACGAATATAGAGAAGGTATCGTTGCTATAGCTCCGAAAGCTTTCTCGAAAGGACGATTGTTATGAGAAGCTTCTCCGTCGGCAACCGGATGTTTTGAGTAGCCTAGAAATCCCTTACGCAGGGATTACGGAAGAAAAAACCTTCAAGTGGCACGAAGCTTTGGGTTAACGTAAAAACACGTTAAGTAGGTGAATAAAATGAGAAACTCATATATATGTGAATGAAAACCAAGAAAAATATGGAGAAAGACGAAGAGCAAGAAATAATGGGGATTTGGCTAAGATCCTTCTCTTAACTCTCCATTGTTCCGCTCGTAAGATGTGAGAATCTGAATTGTTAAAAGGCCTGTGCGTTCGTTTCGAGCCTTTTCACACCAAACGTTGAACCCTTCTCCAATATTGTGCGAAGAACTATTGGCAGGCATAAAAGGAATCGTCGACCCAGATCTTCGACACGAGAACTAACGGAACGGAATCTACGTGTTCGGAAATTCCTTTATATTCGACGTTGAAACCATCATCTATATTCACCTGCGAGTTACCATCATTCATTTGCATCTTCTATGTTTTCTTCTCATCTAGTAAACTCAATAAACTTTGGAAATTGGACTAAAAACCAGAAAAAACTACCAGGGCCAAAAAATGGCATATCTTCAGCATTGATAACCAAAAATTAACTCCTGACGATTGCAAAATGTCATCAAACTTGAAAAAATACATGAATGAAAGTAGAACGACTATTCTATCGAAGAAAACGTATCTTTCAACTTTCATTGCGAATAAAATTCGATGCAATGTTGACATTAATTAACCATCATTAGTAATACCAGCAAAATTGTTCCTTGTAACAAAAGATTATTATTTGCTAGTTATTCGAGCCCAACGAACTTTTTCCTCGTCCATAAATAAATGAGAAATGTGTTGCAATCTTTATTCATAAGAGGAATAAAATCATTTTGAATAATTTTCCTACGAGTTTTTTCGTTTTTTTTTCCCTATCCTGCAATGTACTTCGCTCTTGATGACAGATTAACCAGGAGTAGAGGAACAAGACTTTAGCAAAGTTTTCACGAGTGTATAGGAGCTGCGCAGAAGGAGTTAACTGGTGTAACGGCATGCAATGCCATCGTCGAAGAAGTTATGCATCGTTCCTTTTTCTTCGTACAAGTAGATGTAAAACTTGGAGGAGTTTGTGCGAGCCTGGAGAGATCTCTTTATTCTACGAAAAAAGGAATATCCAGGCCCCCTGACGGCCTCTAAAACGAACGTAAAAACTCTAAGTAAAATGGCAAGTTACGCTGACCCGCATGCGGGAAAAAAAGCGACTGGTTCGAAATGCGTGATTGTGCTAGAAATCGATCACTTTGCTTTACGCTTTGCTCCGCGAATTATGTTCATAAAATGTCACAGAGTCAAGCAATATCTATTGAATATTCAATAAATTATTACTACGCTGTAGACGATATTAAAAAAAAAAAAGTAAAAAAAAATACCACGAAGCAACGTTTCGTTCAAAAAGTATCGTCTTTTTTTTAAATAGAGAAAAACAGGCGATCAAAAGAAAAAAACGTAAATTCTTCGGATGGGAAATGCTTTGTGAATTCAGGGAAAGATACGAGTAAAGAAAATGTGCTAGTTCCAACTGGAATTTTCATTGTATTGTTATTCATCCAGAATCCCGTTGATGTGATTTTCGAGTGACACCGACAAACTTGGAGAGTTAAACAGAACTTTTGCTGTGGTGCCACTCATCTCATCATCCAGAAATGCGAGAGTTCAGCCATTGCTATGTATGTACGATGAATACTGTTTTCGCAAAAGTTTCCACAGAGGGAAACCAGAGAGTTAAGAAAACAAGGAGATATAGTAAGAAAACAAGGAATAAGGAAGAGATGGAAGAGCGATGGGAGTGGGGGGGAATAAACGTTTTTCGAGAGGGATTAGAGAACTTTTTATACGAAAGCAGTCTGGTATTCTGCTGTTGGAGTATGAAAATGTGAAGTAGGCTTCGGTATTATGCGAAGTAGTGAATATCAGGCAAGTTTCATGTCGTCATGGACGCTACGAAAGGAATGGAATAAAGTCAATAATGGAAGTTAACCATAAAGTAGAATTCTAGTGAGAAGAGATTAGCAAAAACAGAGAAAAACAAGATAAAGATCACGATTTAAATGATAAAGCCAATAAAATGATTTTATACATTTCTGCGATAATAAAAACATGTTGCAGGGATAATTTTGTTGCAAGAAGAGATTTCCTATTCAGAAGTTGAATGGAATGAACCTCAATGAAGCTTTATGCCTAAAATAATTATTGAAAATTTATTTCGGACCGAGAATTCCTATGAAATTTATTAGTAACCATTTCGATTTATTTTTGGTTAAAGAAAATTGTATTTTGAGCTGTAGCAGATCTTGTTGAAAATTCGCTCAATCGAAATGCGTTCGTATGTATGCAGGATTTTCTATAAACTGTTACCATCGGTATTTCCTACAAGAAAGTTCAATATTGGAACAAAGCACACGATTTTCTTCTATCTTATATTTATACTTGCGAGAAATTGTTCTGGGATTGCTTCGCAAGTCGTGATTTTCGCATCGAGTGATAAAAACTGTCTCAGCGTATCGCCAAGTGGGATGGAGCACGAATAAGAATAGAACAATTGTCTTGAAACGATAAAATATGTCGATATGCACATATCGTCGCTGTGAATCTCGTCTGACGGCGAGTGGGTTATATGGGAAAATCGACTGAGACTTTCTACAACCAATAACAGAGTTGCAGAATTTCATAAATATTTGTTTTAGAACTAAGTGAACTTCCAAATAAAATAAGACAAAAACTGGAGTACGAGTCTTCCAATTTTCGAAGTAGTATCCAAACAAGATTGCAAATAAATTCAGAGTCACGACTAAAAAGATAAATACGCCTATATGGACGAATATTTTTTATTTAATTCAAATTATTCGATCATTTGCATTTTCAATCTTCCATCAGTTTCAATAACTTTACGAATAAATATGTATTTTCCATCATTAAATTAGTTTCGATTTAACTTTAATGTACAGATTTTTTTTCAAAACAAAATAGGAAAAAATAACACGTTCAAGAGTCATTTGTATGCCGTTTAATAGAGGCGTTGATGAAGTAACGAAATCGTTAAGAGACTTGAAAAAAAAATTGCACGAAGTCAGTAAATTTCGTTCTACCACTGAGGTCACCGATGTGTGTAAAACCTCAACGATATATCTATCACTTCCACTTGGACTTTTTTAATTAAACGTTCTTAGCAGTTAGGCAAAAAAAGTAGGCAACGAAAGCCCTTTCATTAAAAAAAAAAAAAAATTAAAAAATAGCTCGAGAGTTGATACCGAGACAAAGAGAAAAAAAAACATAGTGTGTAATGTTATATTTTCAGGTCAAACACGAGCCGTATTTTTTTCGCAGTTGTTGTTTTTTTTTTTTAACATTTTTTAAGCCGTTGTTCATGTGCCCTTTTTTTTATCCGGCGTTTCTGCAGATGGGAAAGACCCCAACCGGGAATTACATAATCCTCGTGAAGTGCTCTAGGATTACAAGTCTGTGTATCTTTCTCTCTTTCCCTCTCTCGATCTCTCTCTCCCTCCCTCCCTCCCTCCCTCTCTTTCTCTTTCTCCCTTTCCGTCTGAGCCCGGAATTTCTCAGCAGGGTCAAGTGCCGCAGTTTGCTCTCTCGTATTAACGTAACTATATTTGTGTATGGTGCATGCGTGCATGTATGCGAAAGTGCAAAACTTTTTCTCCCCCAGATCTCATACAAGAGCTTTCACGAGGGAGAAAATTCGCGCCGGTCCAACCCGCGTTTCATTAAGACGCTCAACTATGCCACGGTCGTATTAACATGAAAGAAAGAGACCAAGAGAAAGAGACAGAGAGAGAGAGAGAGAGAGAAAGAGCGAGAGAACGAGAAGCAGAGACTGTTTTAAAAATTCTCACGTATTGCCCGTATCTCTGTCAGTCTTTAACGTTGGGTAGAAAAAAATGGTTGGAAGAGGTTTAATGTATACGACTAATCTAACTATAGCCCTTATGCGTGAGCTGAAATATCGATATGGGTGGATTTAACGTGTGATAGGCCATCCATGTAGAGTATTCCACGTTATTTACGCGTGTGTGTATGTCTATTCGTAGGTACGTATTCACCTCTGTATACTATCTTGAGGAAAATAAATCAGATAGAGAGTAAGAGAAGAGAGACGTTCACGAAACTGTCTATTCTTAATGAGATTTTGGAATCTCTAAGTTGATCCCTCTGGACGAACTATTCCCATCTATTGTTGATAAGATTCGTGAAAGGATCAATCGTCGCTGTCTGCCCACTACGAGGATTTACTACTTTGAGAAACTGAACATAAAACTTGGGGCTCTTGTAATTTCTGTACACGAAAGATCGTGGCTTTCGTGCACACGAAATAGGATTTATCGATAAAAGAAGAAAAAAAATCATGAAATTCCACCTTCTTATCAAATCGACAAGATTTGACGTCTTCTTTGATTTTTTAAATCCATTGGCTCTATTGATTTCATCACTAACTAGATTATTTGTGTTACAATACCGACCATACAAACTCCATAGTGGCTTTGCTGGAAAGGATGAATGCACCACGATCGATTCGGTGTTTGCTGAATTCATCAAATGCAAATTCGCGTCACGTAACAAACTTTGCACTCACCGAGTTGAATCCCAATAGCAAGGCCAGTAGGGGACAAAGGGTAAGAAGGAGGATGAGAGAATCGCTCGGTGAACTTCTCGAGCTTGGGCCGTCCTAGACTAAGTTCGAGGTTTTCTGAATCGTACGAGAGTCACGATCGATCGATTCGAGTCAGTACATAAATACGTGCAACTCGTACAATTTTTATTCCCTTTTTTTTGTAGACTCAAAACTACGAGATCGAAAAATGCATAATCCGTTCAATCGTTCAAGTTTCAGGTAATTTCTTACGTGTCAGAATTCTTCAATTTTAAACCTTTCTTCGTTTAATTTCACAAACATGCAAAGATAGTGCGGACGAAAAAAATTAATCGAAATGACGATTGACTTCACGATCATCGAAATTAATTGCTGCCCGAATAAATCTCGTATTATGAACGTAGTTACTTTCTTTTTGTTGAAATCTGATATACAAATTTTGATACGAAAAAAAAAAATATGAACTAACAAAAACGAGTTTCGACAGAATAGAGACATTTTTTAGTCATGGGCAACAGTTTTTTCCCGTTTTATTTTTTTAACCCAATTTCGGCTAAAAACATCAAGCAATATAAATAGGATTGTGTTTTTTGAGTATCAGGTGATTTTTATTTTCAATATCGATTTAAAAAACATCGTCGATGCTCGTGTTTCCAGAGGGTGTTTTCATCGAACACTGTTTCCAAAAATAACACGAGAAATTTCGAAAAATAGGACGATGACTCAAGAAAAAAACGAAGGTTTTGTTGAAAAATCGTTTATTAGCCATCGATAGTGTTTGTTATAAGAAAATGTATAGATAAATGGTATTTCAAGGACATCGAAGAACGTACATAACCTCCTGCGCAGTCCTACCGCTCCCTTTTTATTCCAGAGACATAACGAGTCGTGCATCACAATATTTACGATTAGCCCATGCGTGTTTGTGAGGCTTCAATTGAAATGTGCAAATAATGTGACTGATGTATTATTGAAATACATACGAGGCTGAGTTAGGTGCTCCATAAAATTTCGATCAAAACACCGACACTGAACCGGGTGTGGGTTAGAACTGTCAACTGGTAAAATCCAGAAAAAAACATTCGCACGAAAACATCAAACAGAATTCGCACTGTAGTCCAAGTATGAAAGAATGGATGAGCCGGCAAAGCATCGAGTGAAACGTTCGATCGTTTATTCACGATGGATTGACAGTGAACATAATCAACGCGAAAGGTTTTGACGTTTTTTTAGAGAAATGCTGAACCTCTAGAAACCCGTAAATGACGCGTGGTCCGTGTCGATACTCGAACAGCTGTTTTTCCTCGTTTATTTCCGGGCAACAAGGGTAGCACGGCAAATCACAGAGTACTCAACTAGCGCCATCGTACTGTTGTTTCCCTAACATAGTTCGAATAGTTATCTATTTTGAAACAGCGGTTAAGGGTGCAGAGCAGGGTGGCCAGAACACCAGTAAAGTCGATGGCACGTTAGATGGCGTTAAAAGGCAAAAGAAGAAACTTCTAGAAACTTATTTTCTTTCTATCGTAATTAATTTTTATGACAATCGTTACGAAAGTGTTCTCAATACTCGACAATAAGAACAATGAAGCGCCAAAAGACAAGTATTTATTGAAGTAAAGAGTTCAGGAAGAAGCAGGCTACGATTTAGCTTACGTCAAAAATAATGCTTTTCTGTCGAACCCTACGCCGGACGTGCAGCTTGGTTCCAACATTCCTACAGAGCGAAAACTGAATAATTGAAAGGACTTTTGCTGATAAGGAGAAATCCGTTTAAGCTTGATATTTGGCTTGGTTGTACTGCCAGTACAACAGACTCTACAGTATCGACGGCGCAGAGTTCGATCCGGTATTTTGACCAGCCGCGGGTTAGCCCCCTCAAGTCAAATGAATTTTTTTATAAAAATCTCTAGTTGGTCGTACGATAGTTCGTGGTGGCTGAATTAGATCGTTCAGTGATGAACCCTTTTTTTAAAATGAATTTTAAAATTTAGCCCCTCTAAATAAATTACTCGACTTTTTTTCTACGAATCTTTTTCTTCTCGACTTTTTTTCTACGAAGACGAACGATTTCGCGTTGGATAGACCCATACTCAACTTTGCTAGAATGAATACTAAAATATTTAGGGCAAACTTTGTGGTGAATTAAAAACGTGGTCCGATGGATGTTAAATCTTCACAATGGTTGCAAGCAACGTTAAAAAAATAAATTAATGCAAGCTGCATTTGGTTTGTATTTGATTCCTAAAGAAATTCTCTACTTGCAGAAAAATTGCAGAAAAAAATATTTCGTGACGTGCTTTCATTAGAAAATTGACAACCGTGGTAAGCCTTGCTAGTATGAGCGATGAAATCGCTTCGAAAATACCTTAAAGTACCCTCCAAATTTTTTTCCATTTTTATGCTGGCTATAAATTCATGCGGTTGAAATCATTTATTTACTCACCATTTGATGTCTTGTTTCACCTCTCACGGATTCGTCGTCCAGTTGTCCGTGTGGCAAAGTCCCTGGAGTATCGCCTAGTTGAGATCCATTGCACGAAACCCTGACTCCATCATATTTCACTTGTTTATTTCCATATTTAATAAAGTTGTATCCCATAATAATGATTGTTCAATATTTAGCAATGTTGTAAATCCGCACAAATAATTTCATTAATGGCACGCATTAGTCATTTGTTTACGCTCTTTTGGCTAATTAACACTTGCATTCACCACAATCCACGCACTACGAACTTTGACTTGCGCGCGGTTGAAAGAACCAAATTGGATGAAAAAATGATTAAAATTGAATAGTTCTCCGTTCGAAGTGAAAATCTTTGGCGAAAAAAGTTATTTCCATACAAAACCGAATGAATGTAGGCCAATACTAAGTGACAGACAGTGCTAACGACAGCTCTAACACATCTTCGTGGAGATCCGAGCGTGGCTCATGATAATGCCAAGCGTACGAGCGACCTCGCCTCTTCCTACATTATAGCATCGGTAAAATTCTTGAATAAGCCAACGTATAACTAAACATAAAGATGTTTAGCATAAGTTGAATTTTAAAAGAACCGTACGGTCAGCCGAACATAGGTGCTAACTTACTTGTAGCACTACGAAGCTAGAGAAACCCCCGTCGCAAAATTCCGTGCTATGTCATGCGTCGCTAAGTATCGTACCGTGGTAGTACCCGTTCGTGAGGGCTTATAAGCTGTGTGCACATCACACTCTCTCACCAAAGTGAGAATGTGTAATCGGTACATACATATCCCAGTATGCATATACACGACTACATACTCTCACGTTGATGAGAACTTGATGTGTGCACACAGCGAATAGAGCTTGCTCCCGCGTTTTTATGAATACCGCCGAAGCACATGACGACGAAATGATGATCGAATCGCTCATGATAACTTGAGTACTCCGTTCCGCAGCCAGGGTACGGCCGAGCGCACGGGCACACGAGCGTCCGCCAGAATCTCGAAGTTATGTTAGAAGGGTCACTAAACCGTCTGTCACATTAGTATCGGCCTATCCATTCGTTGGCGAAATTGAAACAGTATCTACGATGTACGGACGAATCAATAATTCATTCGATTCTTTGTCAACGTAATTTATGAAAATTATGACTTTATGAAATTTTTATTTTATGAGAATAAAACTTTAATCGATTTTTTCAATTTGATTCTATAAAAAAAAAATTCATTTTTCAATATATTTTTTATATTCAGAAAAAGCCGTAGGGTTATATAGTTTTTTTTTCACTGAGGATAAAAAAGAATTCTACCAGTACTATTATATATTCTGTTCCCTAAAATTTATCAGCACCGACGAACGATGAAGCGTACAGCTTCGAATTAACCAACCGACGCTCAGATCGTTCTCTCGAAGCGTGCGACGCCGGCCGGCGACCGAGCGATACTGAGAAGCGTTATCACGCTCTCCCGCTCGCCCCTCTGTCGCGCGCCGGCCCCACCAGTTGCGGTCTCCCCTTCTCCCCTCGCCGCGCGCCGGCACGGCGAACGTTCCCCCACTATGCAGCATGTTCAGCCGCAGCGAGCACACGGGACTCGAGCGAGCGCGTAGAATGTAAACAAACAATACGAAAGACGTACCTCACAACTTTACTTCGTACTGTTTAAGTTATTTCAATAATACACGGGAAAATAAATTCATCAAATAAGAATTTTCGTTCATCATTCGGCAAATATATTCCATAATAAAATTGTATTTAATAAGCCTAATGGGAGTTGAATGATACATTTATTAATTTATAATTTATTAATTATACATATAATGAATTCTTTGAAAAGTAAATAATGCAAATATATTTTATTCAAATTTTTCTGAGTGCGAAGGCTAGCAATAAATAAATTATTTCGCCCAAACTGGGTATTGACATTACATTGACGAAAAAAAACTGCATCTGCACGTATTTTAATTATAATGGATTCAAACCAAAAATTTGAAATTCCTCATCGGTTACTATTCGAGTAATGAAAATGGTAAGAATACTAACTTTTTTTTTTTTTTTTAACATCGAAGTTTTTAAGATTCATAAAGATTTACAAAAATTATATTAACGAATGGAAAATTGTGGCATCTGGACCACAAGGAAAAGGTTCCCCATCAATTCTCTGTTTTCGTGATTTTCGACTTTTCAACCTGAAATATTAAAGAAGTTTTCACGTACTTTTGTCTACCGAAGTATTATTTTAGTCTTGACGGGAGCAACAAGTTCGAAGGGTGTTTTTATCGATGACAATAACGAAATACAAAGGCTTTTCGTAAATAATGACATTTATTTGAATCATCGGTTTTACAGCGTGATAAAATGTGATGCGCCGAGTTGAAGAATCACTTAATGTTTTCTTTTTTCTCCTACGATTGTCTTCCCATATCTCGGTTACTAATTAAGACGATTAGTCGGGTGAGTGATATGAAAAGAAGATAAATGATATATATAGCGAGCATCGGAACGGTATCGAAATATCGTGATTGTATTATCGTCTCGAGCTCGTTCATTTTTTAAAAACTAAACTCGACGCCGTTTCAATATATTTCATTTTCGAATTTCTCCCACAAAATAGCAAACACTCATCGTAGGCATAAGATTTGTTGTTTATGTTGTTGCTGTTGTTGTTTTTTTTTCTTCGTTCGTTTCCGCGATGTTACAAATCCATACAATTCTCGATATATAACAATATATATTATTTAAAACGTTAGTTATACTCGTATTTACTCATCTGTATAAGGCCACAATGTTTTGTTCTCTTCGTTTTATTTATTTTCCGTTTTGTTGTATTTCGTTTTGTTTGTTTTTTCAATTTTTTATTATTATTATTCGTTTAGTCACTCTTGGGACAATAAATTTCGAGTGTGTGCTCTCGTAAAAAGTAAGATTAATAATCGATTCGAAGCCAAATATCGTGTCAAAAGTATATGCAATGTTTCTGTGTGTGTGTGTATGTGTGTGTGTTTGTGTACGTCTAAGAACTCTTGAGTTATTTTCGCCATTTTATTCTCCTCGTATTTAACGAATAATCGCTCTCACATAAAAACAGGACAAAAATTCATGAAAGCGATCGATTCAAGCACTCGTTATTTTAAACTCGCAGACAAAATATTATCCACCGGCCTGGCTCACTGTACACATTTCTCAATCGTAATTTACGTAATATTCACATATATAAATATGTCAGTATATATTTTTTCCCGTAAATACATATGTGTTCAAAAATTGTAAAGAGAAATATCGAGGGAGAGAAAGAGAGTGAAAAAAAAATATATATTGATGAATTCTCAAAACTTTTGAACTTGAATTTTTCAACAGTCTTCAAAATTTCTTCGGGCTTCTCCACGAGTCATTACTCCATAAATTTATGTGTATTGCGAGTATTTCACGGGCTTTATTGATTGAAAAATCCCAAAAACACGAACCATTTTAATTTCGAGTTAAAACAAATATTTTCGTACACACAATCGTCGATTTTCCTTGTTCCATTCAAACTTTATGGCCTTTCGGCACGACGTTCAGTTAATTGCATAACAAGACTCGAAAACATTGCAACCCCTGATCCTCACTCGTTTGTATGAGATAATTGTTAAAGGAAAACGAGAAGAAAAAGTGTAGCATCAAATGAACGGCATGACGTGGAGTTTATGAAGCTTAGCTTGGCTCTAATTGACTCAATTTTTTCAAATCGTACCTAATATTTTATAATAATATTTTTCATTTTATAATAACATAATAATAATAGTAATAATATTAATAATAACAATAATAATAATAGTAATAATAATATATTATCAAGCGATCCAATCTGTCGTGTTTTCCTTTGACTGTTTCTTTCTGCAGTTTTTTTTTCTAATTCAGTTTCCTCTTCGATCGTTCGTACTTTTCTTTCGACAATTTTATGATGCAGCCCAGAAAGAGAGTTCGTAATTCGAACCTTTTAGTCGTTTATTACTTCAGTCCTTCAATAGTTTCGAGAAAAAAATGGTTTTTATTTTTTCTAATGACGAGAAGCTTATAATCGTAAGTAAAATGATGTTAATTTTTGATCGACGGATATTTGTTGACTGTACAGGATGTGAGACTCATCGGGTCAGGCAACGAATTGTTTTTTTCTCTGTTTTCGATCTCGAAAAGCCGAAGAAGTGGGATCGAAGGGTTGAATTGAAAATTCGATTTCTTTGAACGAGCCTAAAACTGATGGCATCCATGGGGCCCGTTGATTATGATTTATGAATTTATGTCGATCGATATTTTAGCTCTTTCTCTCTCTCGCTCTGTCTCTCTTTCTTTACCTTTTCTTTCTGTTCGCCTCTCGTCACACACACATCACTCTTTTTTCTTCTCCCTTTCGCTCTCTTGCTCTCTTTCTCTCTCTCTCTCGCTCTCTCTTTCTCTCTACCAGCCTGCGATCTTCTTAGTCCCTTTTAGAGCCTCATTCCGAAAGCTTCTGCTTGGCGCACTCGGGACATATGATGTCGTCACCGTCGGTGATGAATCCACGTCCGACCAACGAGGTGTTGCAGCCAGCACAGATGAAACAATTGTTGTGCCAGTGCCTGTCCTCGAACGAGATGAAACGCGTGCCTCCGATTCCTATTTTATTGATAATTATATTTATTTAATTAATCGATTAATAATTTTATAATCAATAAACTATCTTCGTTGCAGACAAAGAAATCACCGAAAACAAATAGAAAAATTGGATACAACTGATTAAAAACAATGTAAACTGATAAAGAATCAAATCTCAGGCGATTACGGCTCAAGGACTTAGAGAAAAGTAATAAATGATAAAACGACTTGATGAATAACTGACCGGTAATCGGCCTCGTGCATGCGGTGCATCTCTTCGCAAACAATTCGCCAAAGCATTCGGCGCAGTATGGCTTGTCGTCACGAGACGTGAATCGTTGTCCCGCCAATGAGTTGTTGCAGTTGCTGCAAGTGAAGCAATCCCTGTGCCAGGGCTCGTTCTTGTACGTCACGCCGCCGCTGGTGATAATCTGTTAGAAAATAATTATCATTTGATTATCCGATTATTATATTAACAACAGATTACGATGTCGACCATGAAAGCTTTTTTTTAATTGTAACATTTAATTTTTTATTCAACGAAAAACAATTGAAAAAAGAGGCAGGGTCTGATATTCAATTTTCAAATAACTGCCATTTTATTATTTTTCATTGCAAAAAATTCTTCGTAGCCCTCCTGGAATCGTCAATATTTACGCCCGTTTTGCGATTTCTGTGAAATCTGTGGATAATCCATTTTTCTTCTGAATTTTGATTTAAGTACAAACAAAAAAATCATTCAACTAATTGATTGTTTGGTTTATTTCGATGAAACTTGGAGAATGTTTTTATGGTTTTTAATTTTTTAATAGTTTTTGTTGTTGTATTTACCTTATTACACTTGACACAACGAGTCGCGAACTTGTCCTCGTAGCACCCGGCGCAATAGATCTCCTGTTCGCGCGGTATGAAGCTCTTCGTACCGATGGGATTTCTGCATACGACGCAACAGAAACATTTCTCGTGCCACTGTCTGGTCTTGTACTCCATCTTCTTGGTACCTAAAACACATGAAAAAAAAACATTTCACTTTAAAATCATTTCATCGAGTCCATTATCTTGATTAGCACTATAAAATGTATTTTAAAAAATGTTCTGGTCTGTAAATCCAGTAATTTTAACTTTCTCATCAAAAAATATCAATTCTACTAAAAGCTATGAGCCTTCGAAGTAGCCAAAGTCATTTTGACTGAACGAGTTCAGAACCTTGATTTTTTAAATAGACTTTTTACGGAAAAAAAACGATACAATTTGAAGAAAAAAGAAAGAATTTTAGTTTCGGTTTCAACGATTTCGCGGTAATTTCTCATTGTGACTTTACCCCGTAATGTGGAAACTTGGAAACAAATGTTTCAACATGAACCAAAGATCGCGTGTGGTGCCTCATGGACTGTTCGCGTTATATTTCTCGCAGACACTACTTAGCATGGTCTGCTCCAATTTGCAAACATCGTTTGAGTAAGTTGAGCAAAAAATAACAATTTCATGGAATTTATGTCATTTTTTAAGATCTTCGTTAACCCATTTGCTTTGGGGAATCAAAAGAGAAAAGTCGATAGGATTTTTTTTTTAAGAATAATTCCAGTTCCAATAGTGATGGGTCGTGATGGAAAGTATCCTGGGAATGACGACATATTTCATATAAAAAAACTACTGCTTCAAAAACTTGTACCACGGTTTTTGAGTCGTCAGCTTAATGTTGAAAAACAAATGTTGTATTATATTTCTTTCGGGTACGAATGACTTGGCCAAAATGAAAAAGAAAATCTTCGACCCACTCGATCAGCCTTGAAAAATTGAATGACGATTCGTGCCAAAAGAGGTTTGTGTTGTTTGGAAAAAACCAAATAAACAAACTCGTGTAGAATTTTAAACAATTTTTCTTTCGATGCAAAAACATCTCGATCGATTTTTCAAAGCATTGTAAAGAAGTCTCAGTTCGCATTAATTAGAATATTTAATTGAATCGAACGACTCTGGTTCTTTTGATAAGGTAAACAGCGTCGATTATCACAACCCACGTTTAATTGCTGCGGAAAAAAAGGCAACGAGCCACGATACTTCGACAAATAACAAAGATCTCAAGGAAGCATTTGCCTTTTTCGTAACTACTGCTTTTGGAGATGGAAAAAACGATTTTATTCTTGCAACGTTGGCAGGAACAGAATGTTTGATCTTCGTTTGTCATAAATTTTAGAAAATTTGGAAGCCCGAAGGGAAATATTAGCAGAATAATGACTTTGGCCAGTTTGCGAATGTGAAAATGATAAAATAACAAAATCTATTTGAACAGCATTTCAACTATGAAAGCTTCGATCTTTCGAGCCACTCTATTCCATTTACTCATGTCTCCATCGCTTGGCGCATCGCAGTTGCTTCTTTTTCTTTGTTTTTTTTTCTCTCCGTCTGAATTTTTTTCACCTTGTTCTGCTTATCTCGGCAGTTCATGAATACACGGGATACAAGAAAACGTGAAGTAGCAAAGGAGTCGCCTCGGTATCCGATTGACCCGAATTCGCGGTTGGGTTCTCTCCAAGAAGAGGCAAAAGTCAAAAGAAACTCGTCCAACCGGACTTTTTCTCTCATTACATGGAGTAAAAAAAGAACACTTTCAAATTGACGTTATATATAGGCCCACCAAACAAGAATCTCGATCCAGGGAATGAAAAATTTATATATGCATCGAAAAGTTTGACCTTCCAATGAGCTCACGTAATTGCGGTCACGAAAATCTTTTTTTTTCATGCTAAGACTTTTTACGATTCAACGAATTTTATTAAGAATGTTGATAAGAACTCCAGAGAAAAAAATAAACATAAATAACGTAAATAAATTATCATTATTAAGGGAGGCCAAAATGTTTGGTTACAATCTGAAAAAAACTGGTGTATTTCCAAAAAAATCGTCAACATGGCTCCGTATTTAAAGTATTTTATTAAGCATGCTTTAATGAGAATTCATGGAAAAATTGCATGAAAAAAAAATCAAAATACAACGTTTTTTAGATTCCAAGTAAATGTGACTTAAGGATTAAAAATTGATCTTAAAATCCGTCCACAAACACTTCGGACTCCGACAAATTTATAGCTATTTCATAAATCTTCTCAGAACCTTGGATCATCGTTTATTTTGCTTCTTAATTTGTCAACGTGTCGATAAAAAACTGGTATTTTGTTAATTTGTATTAATTAAAATGATTGGATCTTGAGTGAAATCGAATTTTAAAGACTTGTTTCGTTTGGAGGCAAGAACAGATGCGCAAAAATAGTACAAACCCGTTTATATTTAATGGCAATAATTGCGAGGAACATCGCTAAGTAATGAAAAATTTAAATTATGCACGTAATACAATTCTGTGTTTCAGCGAGCGTGGGACTTTTGCCATCAACGAGTTATGATAATCGAAAGTGTACGTCATTCACGAACCATAGTGGGCGGTTTGCTGTATACAGGCACCGGAGACAATTCATCATTTTTTCCGACTATTTTATCCCGGTGAGTTAAACCTCAACCATTTACGCTCGTATATGTCACGCAGTGTCTAACCTAATCGCCTCGAGAAGCGATTCGCTGATTTACATAGTGATTCCCCATCGCTGCAGTAAATAAATTCGGAGGATCAATTTATAGCTATCAAATTTGAAAGTTGGTCAGTTCCTCCGAGGAAATTTGAATAAAGTCGAACAAAAAGCTGTTTTTTCGGAATTTCATAAATCCACGAAACATCGAGAAAAAAAACTCCATATTTCACACAACCAAAAAAGTAAAAACGACATTAACGTTGTTTATAATTCAAACGATGTTTTTTCTTTAAAACTCAAGTTTTCCAGAGGAGATAATTCTTGCTATTCTTCATATCGAATTATGGGAACGTCAAGTATGAGCAATCATCATTTTTTATTCACATACGAGTGACTTTTAAATTACAATACCGTGAATGTCAACAAGGAAAATATTTCTGTCGTAAATTTATATTAGAAGAGCAACGAATAAAAATAATCCAATCTTTTTTAATTTCATGCACCACTTCTTTTCATAGAGCCTCGATATCAAATCTCTGATACTTAAAAATGAAGATACACGCATATGTAGAGTTAAATATAGAAAGACGAAAGTAGAACGGTTCTACGCCACCCGGAGGATTATCCTACACGATGTAATCATTTTTTTTTTTCGGAATGACTTGGATATTGAAGTGAAATGGTACTCAGTCAGCAATATAAAACGACGAGTCAACTGAAAGACGTCCGTCAACAGACGAAATGTAACTTCCTGTTTATCGGTTGCTCCAACTGCACATTAAATCCCATCGATTCCCTTTCTCTCATTAAATTAGATTAAAATTTCATTTTTGACATTCACTAGTCTGCTAAAAAAAAGCATTCAAAAAAACGAAGAAGAAATTCTATTTTCTATGCCCAAAAGTCAATCATTGGAAGATATTAAGGTATTTTAATCAGTTTTTTTTTCAATTGGAAGTTGTAGTTTCTACTTCTCGATGATGAAATTGTTCGTTAATCATTTTGATGATTATTTAGATGACATGCTTTGGGAGTCGTCAAAAGCACGATATTCGCTAATATGACTCACAAGGTCACAATATTCGTGGGCGTCTATTCAACCTTCTCGAAACATTTTTTTTTTCATTCTTTTCCATCTTTTTAACTCGGTATGTTGTTCTCTCGCTTCTTCGTATACGCGCACTTCTTATTTGACACAATCATTATCTTCTTCTCGCTCGAAGGAGCAACGAATTATTACCGGTCATGTGCGTGTATGTGGTGTATTACGAATGATGATCTAAGACCCGCCGGACAGTCGAGGTGATCGCCACATCAGTATCAACAGAGTTAATACATATTAAGAGTGAAAACGTCTTGGTCCAAATTTGGACCAGGTGCTGAATTCGGGCGATTTTAATGCCTTCGAATTTGACGCCCATTAGGTTGCATGTGCAGGAGCGTATTTCATAATTTGCATGCAAAATTTAATATACAAAACACAAATTGAAAAATTGGCGATGGATTCATGCGATCGCATGTCTTGTTAACCTACAAAAATGTTAATGACGATAGACTTGGAGAACCGTCAATTAAGAAGGATGAGAAAAGAAATTTAATTCGTAATTTTGAAGCGATTCCAATGTTCCATCCCACTTATTTTGTTCCTCAAGAAATTCTCAACAAATTTATCACGTCAATGTTTTTTTGAGCTCGATCGTTTAAATTGTACGAATCAACCATCAATTTATATAATTTCCACAATAAACTTTTGCCACGACTAATGTAAAAATTTGTAATTAATTAGAAAAGTAATTAATCAGAATTTTGACAAATTTGTTGTATTCATGACTTTTTACAAAAACTTTAATTCTCAGTCCGATTATTAAGGAAGATACTCATTGCTGACTATTCAAATAATTTTAAAACTACGTTCGTTTATAAAATGTTTTCACCGATCGATGTGTTTCTTGAATCGAACATTTTTCAATACGCCATAATCTCCGAAGGATTGTGATAAAAATTGAAGATTAGTCTGAAATGAAGTGAAGAATAAAAAAAATGAACAAATACACCGAGTATTGCTACACGTGTGACTCAGGACAGGACCAGAGGACTGACGTCACTACAGTTCACATTAACGACACGTCCGTATATGTATAATCTGCTGGACGTTGGTCCAAGGCGACGAATGTGGCAACCTCTGAGTCTTATTTTATTTGCGATGATGTGGTTGTGTACGTGTTTTCTTCTGTCTGTCTGTTTAACTTGTCTCTGTCTCGCTCTTTCTCTCGCTTAATTCTGGTTGTGGCGAATCTTTTAATTCTCGATCAGCAGCCTATCGAGAACGATACTATATATGCATATAAAGTTACATTGAAATTCTCGAGCGTCGGCGCAATCCTGAGAGAAACGGATAACAAACAAGTTTCGTGTTTTCGCGATGCTGTTTATTTCGTACAATTATAAAAAAAAACGCACCCTTGAAAAACCGTGAATTCTCATCGACCAAAATAGTGATATGTCTAACAAAATAAAAACGTTTCAAAATCCACTGCGGTATAAACGAGTCATAAAGCGAAGACCAAATTCTAGAGAAAAAATTCTTCGTTTCCCCCGTTTCTGGTAAGTCGT
The DNA here is from genome assembly GCA_013761285.1 of Campoletis sonorensis. Classification (NCBI taxonomy): domain Eukaryota; kingdom Metazoa; phylum Arthropoda; class Insecta; order Hymenoptera; family Ichneumonidae; genus Campoletis; species Campoletis sonorensis. The sequence continues at coordinate 103,545 of JACEOJ010005731.1, read as the reverse complement.
TAAAGAAATATTTTGCGGTTTCTCCTCAACGGATCTTCTGAAAAATCATGATCGTGCATTTTTCTTTCGTAATGTCACAGTGTGTTTGAGCTTGAGCGACAAAAATGTCGTTTCCTTGTTTCGTGCTTTGTTGTGTCATTTTTTTCACAAGCCCATTAAACCCGGCAAATGTTGGACGCAATGTTTTTTTTCCCCATTTTTTTCACACAACGTGAGAGAGTGTGCGTTTATTTGCGATTACGTCGCGTGTGGTATCGCGTTGACCAAATATACTGAATCATCAGCGATGTATTGTGTTGCATTTTAAGAAGCTCTTCAGCACCGGAGGGTCTTGTCGATCTTTTACGCACGCGTCTACCCGTATAGACGTAAATGTGCGTTGTAAATACAGAGAATCGTGAAAATGCATATGCGTTGAATCTCGAGGTACCGAAGAATCAACACTATAGCAAAAACTTAACGATCGTAAGACTAAAACGATGAGTTTCGTATGCTCTTGTCTTTTAACATCACATATAACTATATTTACATGAACATAAATTCATGTGTGAACAAAATTACCCTCACGAGGGTCCCGGATTTTACGGAGGCCCCCGGCGGAGCTCAGGGCGCTGGAAAGCGTCATTTCTAAATATAATTGTACAGATAGAACGTCTGATTATTGTTTGCAACGAGGTGGGCTCTTTTCGTAACGAAAAATTGTTAACCTACAGGAAAATAATTTTTTATGCCAATTTAATAAACTCTCGAATGATATTTTGGGGATAAAAAGTGTGTCCATACTATTGACAAAACTCATGGTGAGGATCGTGCAACGCAAAACGTGCGAACAGAAAAGGTCATGCCCGTATACCGATGTCAAGGCGACAATATCGATCGCCAGATTATGGACGTGATGCATGTCCTGAGACAGGGATAATAATGCGAAGGTCGAAAAGGGCGGATTTTCCGTTGGTTTGCTCTCGCTAAATTATATTTCCATCCTCCCTTTATGCCGAAGCTATTCGTCCAAGAGCATAAATATATAAACGTAATTTTGTTTTTAATGTATGCATACGTTTGAATATAGATATAGAAGGGTGGAGAGAAGTGCAAACGACCAAGTAAGCAAAAGGAAGATCATGGTAGTCGAGGTTAATTAGCGAGTTCGTTAGCTGAGTGCAGGGTATACACAGGTGAACGCATGGTACGGAGCCACCCGGTTGTACTCGGCTTATATTCGCCCGATAAGGTTACGAGAAACTATGACTCGATTTCTCGTATGTTTCACTCGGTTATAATCCTGTTGCTGTTGCTCCAGAGACCGGTTAGTCGCGTGCTATGTACATATGTATCGAAAGACTATGACATTGCATATATATTCTGAATTTCCATGTGTGCTTGTTGTAGATACCTCGGCCCACATCCCATTTACCACGACCATGCATACTGACCTCAAAGCGATTCAAGAACCCTTAGACGACGTTCAAGTTACACTACGAACATTAAATCCAACCAATAATTCATTTTGTCGGTTGATAATGTTAAGAAAAATGAATATTGATGAATTTCAATTTTAGTGCTGCAGTGACGAGAACATGTGACGTGTAAAGTTTAGTATTTTTTGAACAATGGTTTTGGTCTCTTAAAGAATGTTTCTGTAGAAATTAAAATAAAGGCTCAAGACTTCGTTACTTGTTTTGTTAAGAATTTTCTAATCCTGCAACTGAGAATTTTCGTGGGATGTTTCATTATTCGAAGAATGGAATTTTTGAGTTTATTGGTGTTCGTTCTCCAAGAGTCTGTTGAGGGAATTTGAATTTTGAACAATATCCATTTTCGACTTTCATCTTTTATAATTATGCTCTTTGGAATTGGACTTTTACGAGGATGAAAACACACCCTGAAATATCCATGAAACAGGGAATGAATATTTGGCCAATTTGAACGTTAAGAAATTTCACCTGGTTCAGCTTTCCTCGGTTCGCCTAAAACGCAATCCTTTCCCAAGCAGCAACGAAATTTGGGATCACCCTCCATCGGGAACATGCTAAATATAGCAACATCCTCGTCCTTTTCTTTAGCCCTCCGAATTCTCTCTTCACCAACAGTTTTCGTCGTAAGATGCAATTTGCTCGAGAGTCTCTCTCTCAAAGCTTCGGTGGCCATTGTTATTGCAAACTTATTAATCCTCCTGGATCTCGCACTTTAATTTCGCACTGTGTTTATTTTTTAATTCTTTCGACTCGAAAAGTTATTTGTTTTTTTATTTTTTTCTTTAGTCACCAAACCGGAAAGGTTATTTACGTGAAACAAAAAAAAAACAAATAAAACGAAATGTATGACACGCTCGATGAATTAATTTCCTCTTTTTCGAAGTCGATCAACGGGTTGTACGATCTCGAGGTTACGTTTACGCGGACTCGGCACGATCTCCGATGCGTCGTGATTCTTATTGGAAGAATCGTGAGCTCGCGACTCACGAGAGAGACTGGTCAGTCTCCTCCCTCCTCCCCTCCTCCCTCCCTCCTACAGTACCGAGACTTTTAGTGGTTTACGTATAAGCGAAACGATCATTTGTCGTTAACACCTGTACGACACGTGGTCTGGGAAGGGACATTTTCTTTTCCCTAACAAGCTGTCTGTTAACTGACGTTTTCAAAGATTTATGGACACAATACAATACGCATGTATGGAAATATTAATGAATCAATGATGTGTCGCTACATCAATACATTGGCTTCATCACCTTGTAAAAATCTCAATTACGTAACAATTCTTTATCTTAAATTGTTTCGATATCAACGATTTTATCTAGTTTTTTGATTATTTCTTATTCCCTATGCAATATTGACTAAAAAACGGATTTGTTTTGCTCAAATTTTTTATTCTTTTCAGCTCAAAGCTTTTATTCCATTTTGAAATTTACAGTTTTCCCTACAATCGTTAACTCCATATGAAATTTGAATAATTTAGGTTTTTATGATTTTACACAATAAATATCAATAGAGTGATTTTGAGGGTTTTAATAAATTATAGTATTTTGAATATCGAAAGATAAATTGTAGGGAAATCAAGCATTTGTTGATTTTTATAGATTTCCATTTCTGGAACGAACGTAAATAAGTAAACGTATCGAAACTGCAGTCTCGTAAACGAATTAACGATCTATGGTGCGAGCAAAAAAAAAACAACGTGTCAGTGGGAAAACGCAGATCAATTTACTGTAAGAATCTCGCGTGCGTGTACGATCTCCTGTCGCAGCTTATTATGTCATTAACGAAAGAGAAATAAAAAAATGTACTACAGAGAATAAACAAACCGGTCAAGACTGACGTTTCTTCGTACGATTGACTCTACTTCCAATGGATTATTCCGTCTGCCGGAGATATTAATTTGTTCAATGAGTCTCTGACAAACAGAGCGTGTAAACACTAAGATCGACGAGGATTAAACGTGCAAATACATTTTATTCGTATTATTACATTCTTTGTACGGAACGATTTTATCGATCAATTAAAAATGAAGATTCACGATCATCGACTCCGTAAAAGGATTGTTTACTATAAATCAGCAAGAATGAAAAATAAATACTCTCTCTAAATAAATCATTGGTATGTAAACAAATGTCCAACATTTATTACAAAAAGAAATTCAAAACATTTGATTATTGAAAAGTGCTAATCATACTGTTTCAAATTTTACTTATAGTATTCAATATCGACGAAAGAAGAAATTCAAAGTTGAAATACTGATTCATTGAAATACTAATTTTTTTAACTGCATGAAATGCTGAAAACGCGTTTACTCCAAGTTCGATTCGAATAATAATTTCAAACAAAATGTGGCATTTATTTGACTATCACGAAGCAAGACGACTCATTCTTCAAACTTTAACATCAAATGCAGGAAAATAAATATTGCACGACTAACACTGTTGAGGATATTTCACGCTAAACAAATGCCTAAAATTTTTTCTAAAAATCGAACAGTTCTATTGCAAATAAAAAGTCAAAGTCGGATAAAAAAATCAATTTTTAATCACGCAAAAAGTAATGGCATAAAACTGGCTTATTAATTTTTCAACGCTGTGCTTTCTAGCGAAATCCACGTGAACGTTGCCTCGATATCGAACTTGCAAAAGGAATAAACGTTTTTAGATGATTGGATAAAACTGCGGATTTGCTGTAAATAAACCTGCGAACACGTCGAACTCGAAGATCAAAATGAATAAATGAGAGGCAGAAAAAGAGGGGAAAACGTTCACAATCAGTTGGAAGAAGCCCGCGAAACGACGAAAAAAAATGATGGCCAATGCGATTGGCTCGAAGGCTTACGAGCCACTGAGTGGGCAACCGGAGAAGAACCCATGTACACTTCTGTTTCTCAACTTCTCTGTCCTCTTTCTTTCTTTCTCTCTCTCTCTCTTTCTTGTTGCTGGAGAGACGACGTACCCAGGCAACGCAGTATTGCGATAAACCGGCGAGGCGTGCTTCTGCACTGTGTATTCGCCTTTCTCGTTTTGGCCAAGTCTGGAGGAAAAGCTTTCTCGCTATCTACAGAATTATATTTAAAGAGCAAATGCATCATCGCGAGCCTGATTCCTCACCAAAGCACCTTCGAGTATGTGGCCTCGAAACCACAGCCTCATTTCCTTTTTACCAAAAAAAAAAAAACAACAAACCGAGTCGAATTAAGGATGAAAATAAAAATGACGAAGGATTCTCCGTCACCTTGTTACTTTTTACTGACGTGTGGAGAATTCACCAAAAAAGTAATAAGAGCAGGACAAAAAAATACTGTTTTGTTACATCCAAGTTTTCAAAAATTAATCGGAGAGTTTAGTCTCGAACGTGACTGTGTCAAGACTACAACGTCAAATCTTCTCTCGATCATTCGTTCTTTAAATCGAAGCCAAGACCAGTGTAAAATTGACGTATCAAAGTTTTAACGATCTTTAAAGATCGTCTCTTTCGTCCTCTGCTCATAACATGGTGTTCGCTGTTTCTTTTTTTCTTATTCTTGTTCCAACGCGACAATGTCATCGTCTCGTTTGTTTATCACGAGTCTGACCACGACTTCTGATGTCTCGACGCGTATAATACTCGCAATATATTACCGATTGCGTAATTGGAACGAAGAATCGATCGATACATGCCCAATGATTTACGACTCTTTTCAGTTCGAAAAGATCGATGCCGTGAAACAGAAAAAGAGAGGAAGACAGAGAACGAGCGATCCAAAGAGTGTCGTTACCAAGCGGAGTGTTTGCGCTTGACGTTTATTAGTCGTACGAACATTTCCTGGACACTTTGCCTGGATCGCTTTATCTCTTCGTCGTGGGTAGAAACTCGACGGATCTTTTATCCAAGTGTCGCGTGTACTAATAGGGAAAAGATCATTCAGATTTTTCCATTCATCAACATTAATTTTCTTTCTGTTTTTTCTTTTCAATGCGCATCAGCCACTTCTGTGCAGAAATTAGTTTTTCAACTGATTTCTATCGAAAGGGAACACATTTCAATTCGTCAAATCCCAATTATTGGGGATAAACTGATGGAAATAAGGAACTAGCATAAAACGAACCACTTTTTTTTGTACCTTCGTAATTCTTACGAGAATTTCCATGACAAGACAAAAAGATAATAATCGTTAGTATCTTATTGCGAATGGTTAAAAAGAGAAGTAGAAAATATGTGTACAATCAAAAGTCTCGAATCTTTCTCACGTAAAGGATCTTTTATCAAGACCCACGCCCTTGATGATGATCCAGGCGAGTGACCTACATTTTCGGAACAATCATAAAAATGATAATGGAGATGTAGCGTGCGAGGATCCAGACTGAGGGACAAAACGCAGAGATGGGGAGACCAAATGTCTTCCTTCGAAATATTTAGTAAGGTGTGTGGGCTTTTCGGTACAATTTCGAGAAGAAGAATAAAAAACAAACAATCTAGGCCCACGCTTTTAATGGAACGATTGCCTCGATTTAACAGAGATGCTCTAATTAACATGCGATTTTTTTTCAATAACAACGATCATCGGATGAATTTATTCGCTCCTTAAAGCGAGAGGCTGCATAATTTTTATGCAAAGACGATTGAGCTATTGATTTTATATTCAAATTCAAACGAATTACATTTCTTGGGGGCCGAGTAAAAATAAGAGACACGAATTTTCATATGAAGAAAAAAACAGTTCTCCAAAAATCCCTCGATTGAATTTAAGCAATAAATTGATAATTTTTCATTCGATCAAGGTTTCGTGTGTGACGCATCTTCTTCTTAAAACTTGATGGTTTATCGGATCCCCAAGTTTCTCGCCTCGTTGAATATTTATTTATTCATTAATAACGCGGAATTTGTATTCTAATTACCGTCGTGTCGCTCGTTGACGACTCATTTGCGTTTTTTATGCAATACACAGCAGATAATATTTTATAATGTACATCACATTAATGTGAACATAAAATAATACAGAGGCCTTTAGTCGTGAGATTTATGTGTTCTCGTGAATCACTGGTGTGAGTTTTCATCCGTCATCAGAGTCTCGAAGACACGCAGTCTACGCTCCCAAGATGAAGAGTGACCGATGCTAATCAATTAGGTTCTCTCGTGTCCGGGTATCAAGTGATATATACGAACGTTGGCCAAAAGCCAGTTATTGGCTCATTTAATGTTCCGCTAACCTAATTAATTTTCTAATCTCGTTGAAATGTTGAAAACTCTCCAAAAATTCGAGCTTTTATAATATTTGTTCATATTTTCACAATTCATTGTTGTTTTAATCCATTCAATTGAATGAAATAGTAACTCTATAGAAACATGAGCAATGTAAAAGCACTTGTGTTTCGACTTTTCATAATATTTCAATACTAAATAGAATTCCGCACGAAATTATTGTAAATTGAACTGTAAAAAACGACATTTTTGTTCGAAAAAAAAAAATTACATGTCTAACTCGAATTCTTGCACCACTTGAATAAAACCTAAAATTCACTCATTAATAATTGACTGCGGATTCAATATTCGATCATTGATTTGTCCTCCTCTGTATCTGAGAATAAGAAATGCTGTAATTTTTGAACGGTGTAGTATAACTGCTTCAAATTTTTTTTACCAGCTTCAGAACACTTGTACAAATAATCTATAAAATTTATCGAACGTGCCAGCATTTCGATTATTTGTTAGAACATCTTTAAGCTCGAGAATATATTCGGATTGAGGATTATTTTATTAATTGAAATTCTAATGTAAGATCTTTTATAATGTAGTAGAGTATTTCGTAGCGAATATATCGACAGTCTATAATGTATCGATACTCTATAAATGTTTCTGAGTGTTTGAGATCGTTCGCAAAACCTTGACTCGGTTACCTCAATAAGAAAGCCCGAATGAGAGATGTATCGCCTACCACACTCGATCGCTCGGAGCAATTCCACGTGCAATTACAGGAGCTCTGGTTACACACGACCAAAGCCCGATACGAGGCATGTTAAGTTTTGTATTTCGTATAGCGTGTGTATATCCGTGCACTGCTCGTTTATGAATCATTCCATCTTGTGATATGTACCCTCGGGTCTTAACTATACAGTCATTGATCGATCGTCAGACCAATTTTGCCGGTGCCCCCGCAAAAAAAAAGGAATAAAATAAGAAAAATAAAGGAAACGGACCGCAATCGACTGAATCGAGTGGTAAGTAAAAAAAGCATTGCGCACGCGTGTCTACTTAATCACATATCTAATGGCTTTTTACGACATTTTTATAACGACCAAAGTCGAAAAAAATGGCTGAAATGTCGAGAACAGAGAGTAGTTTATTTTTTTAAATTATTTATCGAAATTGACGTAACTCATTGAAAATATTTCGTGCTCATTACAAAGTAAGGCGGAAATAATGTTTCGTACATTCAGGAGTTTCAGAGTTTTGTGTCGTAGTCATTTTTGTACAGAAACTAAGACAATTTTTTGGTTTTTTCGAGTAGAATTTTCGTACGTGGATTAACTGAATAAAAGAAATAAAGAATGACTTACCAGCGCGGAAGATCTCGCCGCATCCATCGCAACGGCTGGCGAACTGGGCATCGTAACAATTGCCGCAGTAGATCTTGTCTACCTTGCTTCCGAACTGTTTGTCCACGAGCGATACTCTGCACTTGTTGCAGAGGAAGCAAGCTTCGTGCCAATGCTTGTCCTTGTAGGACAGATCCTGAACAACAAACGATCATACCGAATTGAAAAAATACATTTTTTCCATTTCCAGTATTAAATTTTGTTATTTTTCCTCAATTGAAAAACTTTAGAGAATATTCAAAAATCTGACTATTTCTATAGATTCTTTAAACATTCTTATTTCGTAAATTATTTGGTATCAATTACTTTTTTTATAATTCTTACACAAGTTCAAAATAATACGAGATTACGAAACGCGAATTAATTTTTGGTGCTACGGAACAAACGAGCCGGGAAGGATGGCTGCGTAAGTGGAGGGAAAATTTTGGATGTGACGGACGAAAATAAGCGGTCTACGGAGTCCGATAAAAAGCGGGAGGTGGAAGTAACACACGAAAGCGTTCGTCTGAGCGCTTCTATTTCTAGGAGTGAGTAAGACGATACTCGGCTTGGATGTTCTCTTCGAATTTTTGAATGTGAGTGGGTAACGCAAGCTTTCGTAATGAAATTTCCGAAAAACTGGGGTCAGTCAGTTCTGCTTTTTGAATTTCTATTTTTTACTTTTTTGGCAAAATATCTAACGTGATTTTCCGACTGTTTTTTCTTAAGTAAACAGATCATTTATCAACATAATTAACTGATTTTTTGAAGGCACGAAAAAATTATGAGACACAAACCTTCGAATCTATTCCGATGATCTTGTTGCACTCCTCGCAACCGTTTGCGAACACGCTCTCGTAACACTTGATGCAGTAAGGATGTTCGTCCCTCAGCACATAACGTTGTCCTGTCAGAGACTCGTCGCACTGCCAGCAGCAGAAGTGGCCGCTGTGCCAATCCTTGTTCATCGCCTTTGTGTATTCCCCACTGAAAATCAACTGCAATCAAACGAGACAAAACACATTGTTTATCATCCAACGAAACGAACAAATATTTTTTCCTCTGATTTCATCAAATCCACAAAATTCCATTTTTCCACAAACATTACGAAGGAACCTAATGGGGGAACATAAAAAATCAGAATTCCTACGCATGAATATTTTTTTTCATGGAAGGCAGACAAAAAATCGTTATTCACGTTTTTGTTTTTTCATTGAAAATTTGTCATGCAATCGTATGAAAATGAATAGCATTCATTATTGACCCATAAGTTCATTCTACATAAAACATTTGGAAATCATGAAAAACAATAGAATTGTTGCAGGATCAAATTCACAATTGAGGTGGTCAATAAATTCCTTAACGATTTTTCATGTACCAAACAATGTACAGTTTGTAAAAAAAATTACGAAATAAATAAATTTTAATTTATTTTGAACGTATTTTTATTTGCGAGCCTGACAAGCTTTCAGATTCGGTGCAGGGTACACTCGAACGTCTTTGAATCTGATGAAAGATTTTATTCGATTTCAAATCTATAAAAGGCTTTCATTTCCTCTGGAAATATTAATTTTTCCTGAGGTGAAAAAAAAATTGCACACAATCATCCGAATCGATGGATTGGACAAAATTTCCAACTAAAATCTATACAAAACGAGGTTTCATACGTGATGTATGGTGCGATTGTCCTGATATGTACCTTGATTGAGTGCTGTTGTATGTGCTGGCTGAGTATTGATATGTGAAATGCGCGTAAAATAATGATATTTATGAAAAAATCACAGTCACGAGATCCGTCTGGAAAAGCTACATATTTTTTCCTATATTTTCACCTCGTTTATCGCAATAAGAAGATCGAGTGACACGTGATTTTCATAAAATCATAACGACAGGGGTGCGAGGGATGTCCCGAGTGTGCCAATTGCGACTCACAGCGATAAAATTACAATCCATGACTACCAGTCGTTTTCAAAAGTTATTTTGACTTTGAATGAGATACTGACTGTTGGTTATCACGAAATGCCACTGCAGGGAGTTAGAATCCATTCATTTATAGAAATATGTATATACGTAAGCAAATCATTCAGAGAATGGCCTTAATTTAAGGTTTGTAGGCGCGATAAGAAGGATATATTCGTGATAATAATAGAAATGATCATCCCTCTCGTACCGAGGAGAGCACATGGAGTATTCTCGTGAACCTTGAAAACACACGTTCGGTATCGTAACTCGATATCCAATCGATTATGACCTTTCGACTGGCGATATTACAGCCCACAAAAGTATACAATGAAGCTTTAACTTTTTCCATTATCACGAATATCATTTAACGTGAGAATCGATTATTCACACCGGAAGCTATTAAAATGCTGGAAGGCTGGTGGTGTATATTGAAAAGAAAACAAATTTACGAAGATCAAAGTTGAATCTTTGTGAATTTGTTGATTTAACCCATACTTTTGTAATGCCGATTTATTGACACACGCGAGACGTCTGAATTTTTTGTATATTGTATATAGTGAACGTGATCATGCTGCTCTCGTGTGAGATACTCAAAATGATAAACAGATTGAAATAAAAAAAACCGAACAGGGAGAAGGTACGACATGAAAGGGAGCAGCACGCAATTGGTTTTTTTTCTCTTTCTTTCTTTTTTCTTAATCTCCAGCCAGCACATACTCTTCGATGGCGTTGTGATGATTGTTCTGGGTGCTGTCGACCTCGGTAATCGTCACCTCCGCGTTCTGATCGTGACTCTCTCGTCTCTTCGTTGTTTTCTTCACTTTGCGAACTTTTCGCTCGGTGGTCGTGTACACTACACTGTCTACGTCCGCCATTATCTTTATAAATATCGATATTTGATTTTCTACCGACTGATTTTAAATTGAAACGATTTAGAGCGAGGGCAGAATAAAAATCCCGACTTTTGTATACGTTCGTGATCTTTGATTTAAAGAACGCCGAAACTTTACAGACTCGAAACTTTGATGATGTTCGATCTTGTTCGATCGATTCTCGATTGAAAAATCGGCTTACTCGGACCAGCGGAGAGTACCGTTCAAAAAGCAAAGCACCGTGTCCCTTTCGTGTTTGCGAACTGACTGAAAACTACCAACGAATCGCCCTGGGCGTCATCTCATATCGGGAACCGCGCTATTTTCGTCGTCCCGAAACGACTCCAGAAACCGTGCGCACACCTCCTCCACTCTCCCCTCTTCACGCGATCGCCCTCTATCCCTATTCCCAAAGATGCTGTGAGTCTTTCCACCACCCCGAGCTTTTGGTCCACGAAGATGCAAGTGTGCCGGGTGCAACTTTTCCGCGATTTCTCTAAGGAACACCGAACGTGCGAGAGAGACGAATGAGAAAAGAAAAAACTTTGACTCTTGGGAGCGATATTTTTTGCGCTATTTTACTCCACTTCGGTTCTCCCGTCGCAAGGATAAACCGTTCGAAAAACAACGTGGAAAATAAAATCAGCAACGAATCTCACCGACCGTGTTATTTCACACCTGCTTTTTCTCAACCTCTGATTCAAAAGCTAAAACGAATTCCACCGAAGATTTATTTCTTTGGAAGGAAAGGAACATTTTTAGATTTTTTCAAAAAGAATTTTTAACACGCTCTGGTCAAATATTTAAAGGACTGAAATACACTGTTGAAATGACGAAAATGTTCGAGCAAACGTTGGTATTATTTAAAAACATTTAATTGACCATATTTGACAAAAAAAATCGGCAATTCCCAACAAAATTGGGTTTCCAGTAAAAGTATACTTTATATGTTTTTTTTTCCAAGGCGATACATTTAGCTCGAATTCCCTACATCTAAACAAATTTTAAACAAAACGTGAGATTCTGTTTTATTTGAGAATTTAACAACATTGTTGTTCATTTTCCTAAACACCATTGCCATATCAGACAAGAAAAATCAAATCCCTTTGATCGAGTTAAACGCCACATAGAGTGAAGGCAACGTTGTCTAGAATACGCGAAGTAATGGCTTAAAAGCATTACGACGGATAAACATGCCCCTAGAATAAACCTACATTAAAAATAGAAAAAATCATGTGTCTTCAATAAATAGTGCAAAAATATTGGAGAAAAATCATTTCCAGCAGCGGTAATTGTTTGTTCGATTTCTATTCAAATATCATTCAATAAACAATTTCCAAACTCTACGAATATTTCGTGAAGAAATGTAGCGGAAAAGTAATTTTGAAACCAGAAACGGTTATGTCACATTATCCCGACTTTACGATAACTCGGATTACCTAAACCGTGTGTAGACATCGATGAAATAATGTGCGAAAAATAAAAAGATCTCAAGACATTGGAATGTTATTCTCTTTATTTTTCAATCCACACATCACCAATGTATGTAAAAATGAGGAGCGAGAGAGAGAGAGAACGACGAAGAGAAGATAAAAGAGAAATCAAAAGAGCAATTCTTTTGAAAGTGTATATTTGGGAGAGCATAAAAAAAAAATGAAGAGTAAACGTGTGTCTGTGCGTGGTTTAGAAGGTTGATCAAGATGAAGTCTTGAGCGTTTGCCAAGCAGGTGGTTTTCGGTTGGAGGTTTCGCGCCATCACAGACCAGCACGGATGTGAACGATGAGTAGTGCAACCCATGCGTTTCGCTGCGATAATCATGAACGGGAGTCCCGTATAAGAAAAGCTCTCGAATGAGCGTAAGATAAAAAAAAATGATATGAAAAAAGAAGAATTTCGCAATAAACGAGAAAAACAGAGAAAGCTTGGTAGAGCTCAGAAATACACATGAATATGTATATCTAGACATTAATATGTTGGAGTAGCTGAGAATGACTGTCCTGTTAAAGTGGGTCGGTATTTTCCACGCATCACCAATGTCTCGGCCACCCACGCGCGCAACAATCATTTGCCGAAAAGTGACTCGATCACTCCAACACTTCCTCTCTATCCCCAAGTAGCAACATTTTATTTTTCTCGTTATTACTCACTCGTCGACACCCTAAAAATAATACTTTTGAAACAACAAATTTTTCAAACTGTCTCTCATTGAAAAACAAGCTTTATTTGGACGCTTTACCTCGTCAAAGGAAAAGTTACTGAAATTCAACATTTGTGAAAACTTATTTCCTGCCTCAATTATTCTGACGAAATTCTTTGGCCTCAATCTCATGATCTTGTACGAACAGCTGGACAGAACAATTGTACGGTACTTTACGTGCAACCGGATCATGAACTGAAAACATTGCCAGAATTTATTTATAATACTGCAGCGGAGGTCTGAGAGGGCAACGAGTGTCTGGCTAAACTATCAACAGATGCGCCACCAATTCGTTCAACATGCATTCGTCAAATGAGCAGTATTAACTATCGATAAATTCCTGTCACCAATGGCCACATTTTTTGGCTCAACTAACAACCCACCCCCTGGCTGGACTGTATCACTATATTTCAATAATAACTTATTAACCCTTTCAAGCACGATGTCATTGTGGAATCTGACCATTTTCATAACCATTTTCCCAGTGGTTGGCGTAGTTTTCATTCAATTTTCTAATTTTTTTTTTTTCGTTTGACTTTTGGCTTCAATCGTATATTAAATAATGAAAATTGTTGTGGATCAATTGCAGGAATTGGTTCTTTTGTTTAAACAAATGAACGAACGTCTAAAAATGACCGATTTATTCGTAAAAAATGTGTGCTTCAAAGGATTGATCGCTTATTAAGTACTGGTTGAGAAAATTTTGTATGTTAACATTTTCAAGCTATCATATTTCCATCGCATATTCACCAGCCTACGTGATTAAATTGCGCGAACGCGCGCGCGTATATGAGATTGATATTTTGGTCGACGCCGCCAGAAGTAGTCACACGGCACCAACGTAGGAAATCTCCCCTGGCCCCTTTCTCTCTTGCTCACTGCACTACCCAACGTGTGTACCTTCATCTCGACCCCAATGTGCGAGAGACACGAATTTGTGTTCATCTTGCTGAGACAACCAACACAATTTCGTCGTCAGTTTTTACTATATAAAACGTTTGGTCGCCGAAAAACAAGTGCCCAGGTCGCGTGGGACAGCCGTTCGAGTCATTTCTTTCCTCCGCTAACCAGAGCTCTCTAAATTCTAACCAAAACGTCCGTCACGTTTAACCAACATTCGATAGACAAACCTTTCTGATAAAAAAACATTTTTTTGCTGAGTATTGTGTGTAACGAAAAAATAACTGATTTTGGCATAAATGAGATTGAAATTTCTCTAATGAATTATCAATTTGAATAATTTACCACATCCGCTTGAAAACTTTACGAAAAAGGTGTAGTGTTTTGGATTTTCTACAAAAGGGCAACAAAGGCATTCTCAATTTTTTGTTATCTATGAGGGATTTAAATTTTTGTGGTAAAACCAAAAGCTTTCTCAAGGGGGAACGCAAAGGACCCGTTTGCGTGACATCCAGGGGCTCGAATTTACCCAGAAAGGTTTATCGGATTCTTCATTATATGGTATGCAGTACTCGATTGGTCCGCCACCTGATAGACTGGTACTCGCCTCCTCAGCGTCAACAAACTCCTCATCCATAGAGGACTCGTCGTCATTGAGTCTCGTAGATTCTCGAAGCTCAAATCGTTGTTCGTTCGTCGTGAACTCGCGGTCATGAGTTTTCTTCACCGTGGCATTGATCCCTCCAATCTTCTCTAATCTCTGGTCGTTGTCTCTGGTCGCATCATTCGAAGCTCCGAATCCTTCGATGTCACTGGCAACCCAATGTGAATTTGTGTAGTCGTCGAGAGAACGTGATTTTGGTGTGATCGATGTGGGAAATCGACGATTTCTGAATGCCCTCCTTCCAAAATGATCTCTATCTTTGATGCCTATGTCTCGTCGACTCTCGGACAATCCGATAACCGGGATATCGAACAAGGGCGAATCATTGGAAGATTTATCATCGAAGCTCGTCTGAACCTCGACCGACACGCTGGTTCGACTTCCACCGATTGAAGCTTCGCTATTAGTAGGTGAAGTATTGGTCCATTCATCGCGTAGGGAGTCCGCTTGTTTCATCGTTTGCACGGAAATGTCGGATTTTCTTCTCTCGGGCTCACGTTGGCGCTTCGTATGTTTCCCTTTCGTGGTCGTTAGATTTTCAGCAGATTTGCTAATCTCGGCATTTTTTGATTTAAGCCTCGTTGGCTTTCTCAGCACTGTACTGGTGCCTCTCGTTTTATCAGTTCTATTGCGTCTTTGACTGCTTTCTGAAATTTTCGTTTGAGCTCCATCGACTTGCGTTTCCGATGTTTTCGTTTCGGGATAAACGCTACCGACGCCTTGTTGGAAATCTTGTTCGATATTTTTTTCATTGAGCAACAGTTTTGGGGCACTTTTGATAAAAACCTGCTCCTGACTGGGTGAACGCTGTTGCCTCAAATCGGGTGATCGAGATCTAGAAATTCTGATGAAACCTCTTTTCCTTACGCGACTCGATAGATCATCTTCTTTGACGATCGACGATTCCGCTGACGAAGATGACTTTTCGTTTTCATATCCGGTCAAAATACCAGTAACTTGGTCAAAAGAGGTTCTCGTTGGTGCTTCATTTCCAGAATCAATATCCAACGAGCTGCTTAACGATGAATTCGATCGTGAAATCTCTTGAGAAACTCCCAGAGGTATCGGGGTTGGAACTCGAACATATTCGTTTACGGTTTTATCAGGGACGAGACCCTTTGCCGTGAAGCCTTCTACTTCGAGATCGTTTATTTCTTCGATTGTGATTCTTTCGTTCGAATCATTCGTTCGATCATCTTCAATGAATATCGCGGTGGTCTGATGAGTCGGAAGAACGGAAAGAAGGGTTCTCCACGCCTCGTCCTCATCATTGTTGGCAAACGATGGATCAAGGTTCGCTAGACTATGTCTGGAGTCTGTGCGCGAGGGTGATAAAAGATCACGCGTGCTGCAGTCTGATAATGTTCCCCAATCAGAACCACCGGCAGACTTGAGCTCGCTTCTCACCCGTAAACTGTACTCGTGTAGATTTTCCAGCTTTCTTTTAACGCTTCCGGACACAGGAATGTCACCTGAATGAGTAATGCTACAGAGAGAATCATGGAAGCTTGGAATCTCGGTCGTCGCTTCGTGATACGATAAGCAAGGGGTCGTTGGTCCGGTCGACGAGGATGAAACTTCGTTGGAAACTTGTTTGAGTGAAGACAAGAGTTCGAGAACGCCCACACATCCAACAAGAATCGACAGTAGAAGGCCCATTTTAGAATTAGCTTTGAATTAGTGAATGCAATTACTCTCCTGGTTATTTCTGCCTTCTGTTCAATCGTCTCTAAGCATTATTGTTCTTAGATACTCGTTAATAAATAACGCTACATAAGCACTCCGACATGTGTGGCTGCGTCGCAATCAACGTTTTTTTTTTTCTTCTCTTTATCATCAATTGACGACTGTCTCGCAGCTGCGGATCAATTAGTCTTAAAAGGATTTCGGTATTAGGCAACAAATGGTCCGGAGTGATCCACACGAATCTCGATGACGTCAAGATGACGTACCAACACACATGCAAACAGAGGCACAAATACGCCGGTTGACCGGAGCGTCGATTACGTAACTGAGGAGGTACACCCACACCCGTAGTTTCCCCCGGTCGACGTTGTCGTCGCGTTTATCGTTACAACATTTCGTTCGTTCGCGTTCATCCCGTGCATTCATACAACTGGCGAGACTCGTAAAGCGACAAGCACCGAGGTGGTACAACGTTGGCCCACATTTACGTTAGCGCAAAGGAACTTATCCTCAGAGTACACATACATACGGGTTACACTTAAAACCATCTGTATTTCTATCCTTTGTGGCGTCAAGACGGATCAGTACGAAATGATTAAATGGAAACGCCCTTTGCTATTGTTGCGCGATATTAATCGTCATCGGGAGGTAAAATGCATATGGCCGTCGAATATGCCGTCCGACGTTGAACTGGTTTCATTTTGCGCGTTAGAAAACTGCCACTACGAGCGACCCGAGCACCTAAACTGCTTGGACACGTAGACGGTCAAAGCTTTGCGAACAGTTGCAATCCACTGCTATATTGCAAAAGCTTACAGTCGCAGAGGCATTGATGACGAGAGAGACAAAACCAACCGGGGCTTAAAGCTAAAGTTAGATCATATGTCCCTGGACCCCCAAATCTATATCGACTCGGTGTCCTTACTTGATGCATCTACACGCACGAGCCTAAACATATTGTATGAAACATACATCATCCATATAAATATATATTTCTATGTACATTCATGTATACACATACGTAATAGGATCGATGAGCGCCACGATAATTAACGAGTTACCCTAGACCATTTTATTTGGCAGCGCCCTCACTATTGCCATCTAACGATGTGTGTATCATATACGCACGCGTGAGTTTGAGTGATCTCGAGATCAACCACAAATTTTACGACAAAATGATAAATTTCCAATCTCGAGCTCACATGACTCGATGTAGACTGGCGACACGATAAATGACATCGTAACGGCGCTTATACGCTTCTTCGCAGATCTAGGTAAAAGAATACATTTTACGATTGAGACAAAAAAAAACACACGAGGGAAATGAGAGAGGCGGCAAAAAATTCTGGGTTCGTTCGCTTCAATCCGTTTTGGCAAACATTCGCAATCTACGCCAACGATGTTTCGCAATAGTTTGGGAATAGTTTCAAGTGCCTAGACGCTCATATGATCTCGATAGCATCAACTTAATAACGTCAATCTACTGTAGTACAGTGCATTCCACATCGTTTTATGTCCTCACGGTTCAACTACTTCAGTCATGACGGACCATGGTTCATTTTCTTGCACGTTATACCCAAAGGCAACAACTGCTCGTCATTTAATTGCTGATGATAGAAAGTTTTCCAACGAGACAGTTAAAGTTTTGAGAAAAATCAAAGCTGCACGACGTTTTTCTTTCATGACGTCGTGGATATTCAATAATTTGGGGTCTTTTTTCGTTTTGTTTCTCTTCCAAATCTTCGTTAACGTCAGTTGCGATTCATTTTGGAAGCAAAGACTGGTTTTCAATGTACTATTCAACATTATTAATCGGAACTGGTTGATTTGCCCTTAATAATTTGGGAATATAGGTCGAGAGAATAACATATGTTAATGCTTGATCAAAAGTCGCCGGTAAGACGATGAACGATAGCACAAAAGTCGTGGGCATACCGAGAGCCACGTCACTCGTTTTATTTTATTTTCGTTACCTCATCGGTTCTCGGTCCAACGTCAGAAGATTATCGTGGTCCATATTCCTGTGCTTTCTGTCTCTGCTTATCCCTCTTTTCCTTCACATTCTCTCTTTCTTTAGCAGTATGTTTTGCGCGCGGTACTAAAACATCAAGCTGACTCTCAGTTATCCTACAAGCTGGCCACGTTCCAGCCCCGAAAAATGGCGCGAGCCTCTCGCTCGAGATCACGTCGCAACCCCATCGAACACTCGATGACTTATATTTAAACCACTCTGTAGGACGAGACGAGAATATACGTGTATATTTCTCCATATTTTTTCGAAGAATCTAGAGATCGAAAGAGAGAGAGAAAGAGAGAGAGACGCAGAAAGAATGAGAGGAAGAAAGAGATACAAAGGCGTAATAATACACTTTTTAATGGATGGGCCGATAAACGGAAAAACATTTATAACAAATTTGATTTTTCGTTTATTGACTAACTGTTTATATCCACCACATCAGTCGAGCCAACTATGCCATATTTTTTATTCTTTTTCCGTCTCTCCTTCCGTTTCGTCTTTCGCCATGGGCAATCACCTCGCTTCCGGCGAAAATTGCCTAGCAGTTTAACCGAGGGATGCGAAATTCTCTTGCTACCGAAACTTCCACGTCTTCCCTTTGCTTATTTCACGTCTACACAAATTCGTACGAGCCTAAACACACACACGCACATTTAGAAACACACGATCATCTTAACCGAGCGTTACTTGAGCCTAAAATAAACGTTTCGTCGACGGTCTCTATACGATGCGGGCGAAAATAAATTCGAGATGCATTTTCTTTCTCCCTCCTCGTTTCTCGTCGTCCCTTTATTCTTATGCATTTGTACATACACAACCTCTGCCGTCTCACTCGCGAAATACTTCTCGGCAATTATTATCGCGTCTCGCGTTAGCCTCTTAGACACTTGTAGATTTACTGGAAAATGATGAACGAGCGGCGCTATCGTTCGGCTATATCGGAGGATATATTTGCTCGTGAAAACACGTTGTTGGAATTTTACTGCTCCAGACCACCCCGATGCCTTCTTCTACTTTAATAATCGGTCACGGGTTTTAGAACTTTTGAAAAACAAACAGTAAAGCTTTTTTTTTCTTCTTTGGTACTTAATTTCCTGCAGCACTTTGCTTGACAAATTTCTTCTTTACAATTTCCTTCTCTATTTTGAAACATTTGACAAATTTATCAACAAACTGAACCATTTTTCAAAGTCCATTGTTTTTCAAAGGCATCCTGAATCTTCATCATTTAATTAGTTTCATTGTCGTATCGCACTAACTTCCATATAAAAAATTTTCAACCACTAAAAAAAAATAACAAAGTTGCTATTTATGCTGTCCAGGTAAGCTGACAAATCGCTTTGCAAAACATAGTCACAAAAAACTTCGAGCCTGAGTTCAACGCTATTATTAAATTAGAAACGGACCAAACCAACATTTTTTTCTACGTCATAGGGTTCGAGATAAGATAGAAGCAAAATTGATGGGCTATAACCAACGCTTTTTTTCCTGATTGTGTCAAAATTGTTTACGCGAAAGAAAAACGAGTTCATTAAGCACGAAAAAAAGAAACATATCGACAACTGACGTAGTACGAGTTAATTTCATTTCGTTTTCATGTTGGTTTTGCCAAATTGGTTGTACTAATTCTGTTTCGTGACATAATCACCGGATGACCTCGCACATATTTTTTCTCAATCTTCCCATGTGTTCGCTAGCTACTACAAGCGGACGACTCATTGGCGATTCAAATTTAAAAAAATGAATGGACACTAATGAAAAAAACGAAGTGTGCAAATTGATCGTCGTAATTTAACTGAATTAATAATTAAATCATCAATTAAAAGTATTGAAGAAGAAACGAGAGCATTTCAATCAAAGTGAAAGTGGATCCGAAAAAAGAAAATCAATTTTTTGTAGAAAATGACTTATGAGTCATGATTTTTGTTAGTCGCAGTCTTCGACTTAAACGGTAAAAAATCGTTAGTCGAATTTCATTTGATTACGTCAGTTCCGTGTCCAATAAAAGTTCATTATCGCGATACGTCGACCTTTTGAGTGTAATTTCAACTCTGACGCGGGTTCCCTCATGGCAATCATTCAAACCCATGAATAGAGAGAACATTTCACATTACATAGTGACGAAAAACAGTAAGAGCAAGAATGTAAGAGAGAAAAGGAGTATGAAGGGTGAATGAATCTTAGTCGCGGTCAAACCTGCTCGCGTAGTAAGCGAAGAATCTGGCACTAGGAAGTGTTGTGTGCTGGTCAAGAGCAAAGACCGGGTCAGAATGCGAGTCTCGTGATCGAGTAATCTGTCTTTCAATGTTTTAATGACTCGAGTAAGAAGCGTCACAAAAATCATTTAATATTAAACGAGTAGGATATAAACATCTGACACAAAAAGTGGAAAAAATCGCTTCGAAAAAAAAAAAGTGAAAAAATTGAGACTCATGTTGAAGCAACAGAAACAATTGTTTAGACAAAAGCTGAGCAGAAAAAAAATCTTCCCAAATAAAGTTTTTAATTGAATGTAAGTATTAAAATTGTTATTAAATCGACATTATCATAATAACACCGATTTTGGAAGGTTCCTCGTAAACTCAATAATCGCTCAATTGATCAATTAACTAAATCTTCAATTAATTACTAATTCATCTTTGAAATCGTGTTTTTGTGCTGAAGATTTTTCATCGTAGATCTTTTTTCAGCTTGATTCCCTCTTCAGAGATGAAAGACCTCTCCGGCTCTTTTGCTGGGCTCGTGTGCATCAAAGCTATAAATTATGTTGGTTCTTTTTTCTTTATTTCGTTCTTTAGTCCCTTTGAATAGTTTCTCCAAGTGAAGAATTGAGGTAAACGATTTTTTTTTTGTTATTCTCATTCTCACAGCTTGGCCATCGTTTTAAAACTGAAGTAGTGTTTATTTATGGACACGTGCAACGAGTCAGGATGCAAAATGGTGAACGAAATTCCATGCGAAAGTGTTACTAGTTTTCTTCTCCAGCAATAGCAGAAATGGATGAAAAAATGACTTTAGTTGGAGAATCGATTAAAAAAACAATCATCGATCCTACGAGCACGTTAAACGAAAATCGATGAAGATTTAAGATTCTTGCAATCGGCAAACGTGTAACAGAATGGAATACATAATGTTCGCACGAAACAAATTACGGTTTCGTTCCATAACTTCTTTTCCAACTCAATAAATCCATTTGGATTTTCTCTTCGAGATATTACGTCGAACGAGAAAAGGCTCAAAAGTTCGAAAGGTTGGTTGTGGTCGTGAAGCTTAATAATTGAACCTGGTACACGGCGTTACGGTGTCAAGGTTGGAAACAAAGTCGAAACGAAAATGGAACAAACGGCGAGCGAAGCGAGGCCCGATATTCTCAAGCCCGTTTCTCTCTCTCTCTTTATTTCTCTTTCTCTGCGTGGAGTGAGTTTTGTAGTTTGTGGCAAATGGTCGCGTGCAAATTCTTCTCTTTGTAACACACATTTACCAGAGGAGTCTCTTGTTTTTTTAAGCAACGCAAAGGCTTCAATATTCTTTAAGGAATTAATCAAATCTGGCACAGAGACATTTTGTCATCCTTTCGAATTTGGGGAAGGGCTCCTTGTCTGGGAATTCATGTACTGGAAGACATAAACCAAAAAAATCTATATTTATAAATAAAGTTCATGGGTATTGGGTGGAGCGAACCAACGAGTCGTGCTAAATTATTAAGAGGACAACCATTCGGAACAATTTTCTTTTGGGGTCCCTGTGACCGAGAAACGTCCAACACAGACATTTGCCATAAAAAAAAATACAAAAAATTTATGGCAGAATCACGGGCACGAAAGTACGTCGAAAGTGACCACACGCGAAACATGAAGCAAGAAGTTCTGCTAGAAATAGACAATGTTCTAGAAAATTTATAACTCTCTCTCTCTCTTTCTCTTTTTCTCTATCTTGTTGCGTCACTTAGCGTCTCAGTGCCGTTTTGTGTGAAGCTGGCATTCATCTCCTTAGGGTAGTAGTCTCGCCACAGTTGCGTTCAAAACCCGCCTGGAAATTTATCAAGTTCCGACTGTTCAGGATCAGACCATGATCAGGTTACGCAATGAGTTGAATCTCTGGTTAATTTTTAAAAACTTGCAGAACTTCTTCTTTTTTTGACAAACTTCGTCATATGTTTCTGTGTAATTGAGAAAATCAAATGAAAAAATCTGAACGAATACGAATAAATACGAAAAAACTTTCCGCCAATTCCAATCATTTGATTCCTTTATGAACAGGGTTTTCATACAATTCAGAAACAGCAATCTTTTTCCTATGAGTGTCGTTTCTACTTCTATTTTCTGTTTCGTAGCTCGAGGTGTGGGGATTTCTCGTTCAATGCTCAGCTTGAAAAAGTAATTTCTAAAAGTGTCTACTTTAGGTTCGAAGTCTTTCGCGCAATCTTTCGAATCATCCATCGACAATAATTGAAACAAGGTCTAATGAAGTAGCAGCTTAAATAATTCTTGAATAAAAACGAATGGTCGTTCAGCAGCCATTTTTAGCGCACGCGCAGAGATCGATGGTCAAGATATATTTGTCAATGTGTCGTTGACCGTTAATGCGATCCATTTTAAAAATAGATTGATGAAAGGCTCACGTGCGAAAAATCGTTGGAAAAAATTCTAGTAAATCATGCGAGTTACGACCTTTTGTTTGTAAGCCACTGTTACGAGCGTCCGCTACATTCGTCTATGTTTTTACGTGTCTCTGTGTGCGTGTGTGTAAATAATGACACACTCGACTTACCGAAACGAAAGATCTCTTTATTTCTTTAAGCGGTTCGTGAAATTTGTTTCGTTCAAATGGATGCAATGATTTGTCTGGTGTGCTAATTTAGATTCAGGTGAAATTGAGGGAGAAAATGTTAGAATTATCTTTCGATATTTTATTCGATGGTGCAATGAGCCAAAATTGTATTTATTTATTTATTTATTTATTTATTTGAATGCATTTGGATTTATCTGTACGACTCTCTCGCGACGTTAGAGAAATCATAAAACCGCTTTGGCCGTTTTTCGATGACTGACGATTGCACCGGACTTGCACGTACACTGGACATGCAACAGCCCAGTGGATAAACTTCATTTCGTCGCGACAACGTGGTGGGAGATTCGATGAGAAGTCAAAATAGATCGGTCTTAATACAGAAACTCAATTCTAGGTGTCTTATAGCTGTCAATTGGGATAGGAACCAACTAATTTTCGCACTCCGTTATGTTTTCATAACCGAGCTAGACTCCTTCTTCGAAGCTTTCAATGTTTGGCCGAAGCTTCGGAGTTGAGAAAAAAAAGTGCTCGACAAAGACTTCATCATTGTTTAAATTCCTCTGATCCAAATTTTTACTGATCGATGATTTGGATTTTGAAAATTTCAATGTTCTATCCTCTCTACGTGAATATCTGAACCGTTGATAAAAAAAAAAAACAAAAGTTCGATTTGTAATTAAGGAGAATACTAAAGTCTCCATTAATTCGAACATCGACCTCATCAAACAATGCCAGCCACAAATCAATTTCCACGTCAACGTCCAATAAAGTATCTTTCAAAATGGTGCAAATAAAACGTTTAAGTTTTCACATTGAAGACCACAAAATCTTGAGAAGTTGCTATTTTAGGTGATGATCTAAATGAAGCCAAAATTCGGGCGTGGTTTTAAGGAGAACGAGAGAGTGTTAAAGGCAAGCTGATTTGTCTCGTAATCTCTTGACAGCATACTGCTTTATTATTGCATATGAAATCCAAAAATATTTCGAGAATATTGAAAACTTTTTCATTGCTTCGTATCCGTCTGGCAAGGAGAGAATTACGTTGGTCATCAAGCAGTGAGACACCTCAAGACACTTTGTCCGACAGATTTCAACATCTGTTCTTTTATTTATAAGCGAATAAATCATGTTTTCAAAACATTTCTCATATAAAATGAAAAAATGAAGAAAGGTCTTTGCAAAATTGAAATATACGAAACAAGATTTCATTAATTTTATAAAGTTCCCTTTAAAATCGCGCAAAATAATGTCACTCTGTTTATCTTTTGTGAACTTGTTCAATGGATTTTATTTTATGCGCATTTAAGAACTAAAATCACCATTTACTGTCTCTGCACATATTTTTGTATGAATTGAAAAAAGCAATTTTTTTGAATAGCTCGAAATTTGTTTTCGAGTTATTTGTTTTATGATCAAATGATTGGGTGGACCAATAAAAAAGATTGTTTAATTAATTCAGGTCTTCCGACAAAATATTTCATCGATAAAAAATAATAAAGTGAACGAAACGATGCCCGTAATATTAACGAAATTTTTTGTTGAGTATTTCAACTGTACATTCTCTTTACTTAATTCTCCACGTTTAATTATAAAATGAATTTAGTTGACACAGCTAAATGGGTGTTTCATTGAACATTTAATGTACACAAAGCTTTGTCCTTAAAACGTAAAAATCTGCATGGTCCTCATCGATTGACCGAGCAACGAATACCGTCCCACCTTGAAATAACGCACAACACGTGTTTATATTTGGGTCATCGCTTTCGCGATTTTTTTTTCATTTTATTTTTTTCACGGAGAGCAATGCCATCCCGAATCGGTAGGTACTTGGATTTGTGACTATAAAAATTCCTTGCGTAAATTGCGTCGCGTGCCTTCGCCAAGAAATTCAGCCTTATATCGAAGTCGTTACGACCATAAATGGGCTGGTCTTGATTTTTCAAAGACTTTGACCATCGAGGATCCATTTTTATAGATATATCGATGCTTTTAAAAACAAAAAGGCGTACGATTGAATTTCAAACTTTGTTCAAGTGTCTTTCCGTTTGTAAGAATTACTTAATAAATATGCAGTCGTAAAAAAACAAATAAATTACGAAAACGTGCTCATAATTCCTATTAAAAATATGCCATGTATTTGCAAATGAAAATTGCATAATTTCTGGCTTGCTTTGAAGTTTAGGGATTTTATAATTTTTTCATGAAATTATACTGTTTTTATTTTAATTGGAAGATCCGTTGAGAGAATATTAATAGTCGTCGGTAAAACAGAGCGCAGAAGATAGAGCAGTTTTTTGTCAAACAGCGAGTTCTTCGCAAGTATTGAAATTGGCGTCTGACCAAATACCGACGTTTTCTACTAGCAGCTGACAAGAGCGAGAATTCTTATAAATTTGATACTCAGTTTGTGACAATATTTTACTGTCTATTGATAAAACAGTTATCTTCTAGTTGTGCCGAAAGAATTTAACTTTTACTCTTGCATCGAAAAAATTGAACCATTTGTTATACACAAAATGACTTTTTCGTTTGCTTGAAAGTCTATTTTTGTTCCTGGACATGGAAAGAGTCTCGTGAAATGACAATTTCACGTCTCACACTCGATTTGTACAATTCACTTCACCACAGAATTTAGTTCATTATTATCTTTGTGTGTAAAAAACGTGTGAAAAAATGGAAAAATATAAATAAATAAAACAAACCTCGTCACAAGCTGCACATCTTGGTTTGAGTTGTTCGGCATAATGTCTCTCGCAGTAGAGAGCATCGTCGTGTACGCAGTAGGCAAGATCGACCAGCAATTCTCGGCACTGCGTGCATTGGAAGCACGAGGGATGATATGAAAAGCCTAATTTACTCGCCGATACGACGAGACTTCCATATTTAAGGGGTTCGTGGCAAACGCCACAATTCTAAAAAAAATCAAAAGTAAAATAAATAGAAGAATAAAAAAATATATAAAGTTCGAATTTTTTGACAGAATTTTCGAAGAAAAGATCTATTTTTTTGGTTCCTTTTTTTGTTTTGTTTCTCTATAAAGACCATAGACTTACATGGCCTCTTTCGAGAATCTCTTTGACGCTGCCGATATCGAGAGCAATCTCGTTTCTCGCAGCCATAAAATCGTCTGCGCTAGCGGAATGTTGAGAATCCAGGTGTCGGCAATATGCTCTTGCCAGATCCTGCTTCGGCAACTGCGTCGCCAATTGACGATCCCTGTGACGTTCACCTGGTGTGCCGATTCTCGGCACCGATATTTCCGGCAGCATTGAAAAATATTCTTCCACCTGGAACGTTTGAAAATCAAAATAATCAATTGATTGTGATTCATTTTCCTGAAATGATTGTTTTATCTTATTTCTCTCGTTGAAATTGTATAATAAATCACAGAATTTTTTGATTCTGTGTTTGAATCAAATGTTTAAACGATCGTTAAAATAAAAAATGGTTCTTGACGCATCGATCGACAACATGGAGATGCGTTCAGTGAACCCTCTAGTACCTTAAGTGGATAACACTGCATTTATATGGCATATGTATAGTGAGGCAAAACTCGATGAGGTTATGCAGAAAACCAGTAGCTCATCTCAGGGTATTTGTCTTACAAGCCGAAGGAGAGCTTTAATCGAATATTGTGAGCATAAATACCACATCGTTTCTCATCGTTTTTCCAAACGTTCTGTCCTGAGATCCACCCACTGGCCAAGCGGTTATACGAGTGCATAAACTCGTAAAACCAGCGGGTGGAGAATTTATCGTACAGAGTAAAAGCTCATGTACATCATTGCTCAAAAGTATTTCCTCTAACCAAGCAGTTGGCTTAAAGTTTCTTAACAACAATTTATAAACAATTATGTCTCAAATGGAATATGATGATAATCTTGTTTCAATGAATATTACTGCTTTAGACACGAACTTAAATCTTTCCACAGAATTGTGTTGCTACAATCGTTTTAATCGTGAGATAGCAGTTTTGTTACAGTTACGATAAAAAATGAAAGTATTGAAGTTCATATCGTTAGAACGCCATGAAAAATATTCATTTTACTGATTTTTTAAAACAAAAAATTCAATCGTCGACATTTTTTTTTGCAAAATTTATATTCGGGGCCAAAAGAAATTTTTGATCGACAATATCTCGAATGCAGGATGATCAATGCTTTCGAAATTTTCCACGTGGTTTTATGACATTGCTCTGAATTAATCATAACAATTCATTTTAAAAAAATTTGTACATAAACGTTTCGGCGACCTTAAAGAAACCAAGTGTAGGCCAAACAAATACTTTTGAGTTGTAACGTAGGCGAAAAAAAAAAAAATTTGAAAAAAAGGACATCAAGAAAAAAGTGCAGGGGTTTGGCATTAAATCGTGTTTGTAACCGTTCGCGGTTTTCTCGTAGTCGCACATATGCTCGTATATATCCTCTCCACGACGTAAGTTATGACAGACTTTCTGGAAATATTGAGGCAGGGGCATCCTGCCAAGCTCGTAGAGTTGCTGACATAGTGTGTGGTTCTGTCCTATGTTTCTACCGTATGTTTTACATAACTTACTCGTCAAATATAAATATGAATATTCCTATACATATATTTTCAAGTAACAAAAGGACGTACGACACGTCACTTTCCCTGTTAAATCGTTTTTAAGTGTGTGCACAGTAAGGGTGGCCAGCGATCGACGTCGTATCACGAATTTAATACTCGAAGCTTTGAGGTTATTGAGTTATGAGATAAATAAAAATCTTTTTCATAAAAAAACGTATCAATGAGTCACATAAATAAAATGTTTTTACAACGATTTCAAAAGTAACTTTTTATCCTCGATTTTATTAGTATTTCGTTCTAGTTTATAATATCGGGGAACGATAAAATTCATTATTTCGATAAAATAATATTTTCAACGTACCGTTCAAAGTATTATTTCAGTTGATAAAAGAAACACTGAGTTAGCTAATCTTTTTACTTAGCTCGTGCAGTTATGATGTAAATCAGATTTTTCGTTCTTTTGATCTTCTCAATCGTTGATACATGTGATCGATCTAATCTGCCACGTGTGTTTTATTTTTTTCGTGATTTTTTGTTGGCTCGCGTGCATCGAACATAAGCCACATGTGTTAGTAACATATACACAGGTTGAAAGGATTACAAATCGCGAAACATCGGAGGAAGTTCCATCAATCATGATAGATTTCGAACCAGCCGTGTAACCGCATAATATTTACGGCAACAAAATTGGCAACTTGATGGAGATCGATCCATTAGTAAATTTAGACTTTTTTCCCTCTTATTTTCACCTACGATTTCGAAATTTTTATATTTGGAATTCGGTCTGAATGTTAAAATAAATAATGTTAACAAAATTTTGTTGTTTCTCCTTCCAAAAAAATGTCTTTTTGCGTTTTGGAAATATTGTCGACATCAACAAATATACTTTACCTTGCTTGGTGGTAATCCAGGTGGCGCCCAAGTTAACCCTCGATCCCTTGGATCAAAACCGACATAGTTATTGGGACCTTCGCCCTTAAGTCCAAGTCTTGCTCTCACCGAAACCCATTCTTCGTGACAGACGTCGTGAGCCTCTCTTGGACATTTACAGCTTGTGCAGTTTTTTCTGGAATAATAATTAAAAAAATTCTAATCATTAAAAATCAAAAAGAACCTTTGTGCTGATTTGATTGTAAGGGATGGATGCCATTGAAGATAAATCAGTTAAACAATTTCGAAGAAAAATAGAGCATTACGGTACAGTCACCAAAGATTGAAAGACTTTTATGAACATATAGATATGCTCAGTACGAAGGAATAAATATTTACACTTTCACCCCAAACACGTAGACTTTTCTCATTAAAACGTCGAGAGAAATCATCGTCTCGTGTACCACAAGCGCATGTGGGATTTAATAAGATTTTTTATGACTAACCTACGAGTGGCTCGTAGAGTGTTTACCCCTTGCGATAAAATCATGATTAAATTTTCTTGCAACTGACAGAAAAAGTAAAAATGTATCACATGCTCGTCTATACATTTTGTAAAAAATTTATCTTTCGTTCTTACACTCGTTGAAATAATCAAAAGATCCAAAAATATTTATTCCTCGACTGAATCTACTTCAATACCGCTTCTGAGCATCTTGTTAATTTTGTGCTTTAGTGTACGACAGTTAATGGGATCTACACATCTCGTATGTATACGAGTCGATCGTATAATCAGTGAGATGCATTTATGGCAGACATTTATTGTGATTCTACACCACACCCTTCCGGATGTCAGCCTCAAGGCTGTGACTTGCCAGCTCCTCTCTTTTCTGACCCTTTAGTATTAATGCCAAGGGGTGCCAGGTTTCTCACTTTTTTTTTCCATTCACCCTTCTTGCGTAGCGTGGAACTTTTCTCGTCGTCATTTCACGCCATTTGTTGCTCTTTGGCATATCAGGCTGAATGATCGTTCGAACAGATAGTCTCAAAGTACTTTTTTTTAAAGACATACTTCAAACAGCCTTTTTACGTTTTCTACGAGACATAATCACGAAAATAACAATAATAATGCAATGATGATTTTGATATATTTAATACATTTAAAAAGAATAACGACGATTACAGAATTATTGAATTTTCAGATGTAAATGAGGGATTCAACAGGAGAAATTTCGATAAACTTTCAAATTTTTATAACATATTCCACGAATTGAATCATGCTTCGAAATATTGAAACGGAAAATTTATAATTCAAATTGACGAATGAAAAAAATTGATAAAATTAAACGAATGTTTCAATTCTGGGTCACAGTTGTGCAACATAATCTGCTCAAATGTTCAGTTCGTCACGATTTTTATTTACAAGACTCTACAAATAAAAGACTCGAAGACTCGGAAGTATTGCCGAATCGATTAGTCGGCCAAGGTTTATCCATATGTGAACACGTGACGAGAGGTTGGAAGGAAAATTGAAAACCAACATTTGTTCGTGTTTACTAATAGATGGAGGGTCAAGATGAGATTAGGCATGTCAGTCAATATTGCGGGATCGTTATAACTTGGCATGTTCTCCGTGTTATTTTTGACTGTCGAAAATTCGTTCGACTGACGTTCCATTAAATAAATGAAAAAAACTTGCGCAGATGGGCGCAAAACTGGTTTACGTAAACATTGTTTAATAATGAGAGCATGAATAAAAATTCTTTGAATACAAATAAAAGAAATCAGAAAAAATCACATCAATTTTTTTCGATTCCAACTTACTTCGAATCAAGCGAATTAATTATTCCTCTTCGAATATGTGACAGAGAAAAAAAAAGTGACAGAACCGGGGATGAAAAAGCAAACAGTGAGGAAAAGAGAGTGACACAGAAGTCGAGATATACGATCGGAAATATTCAGGCTTTGATATCGTGTCGGTGAGGCGGTTACGGAGTTAAACTTGGTTGATTCGAGCTCATAGAGGAAGTCGTGCATTGTAATAGCGAGACAAAGTGCGAGACAGATATAGAAGGGGAAAGAGAAAAAGAGAAACCAAGAGAGAGAGAGAGAGAGAAAGAGACGGATAGAAAATTGCGTGCGAAAATCACGCAATGATTGTTTAATAGCAGGAAAGATGAGAGGAATTTTCGAAACGGAATCAAAATGATTACGAATCGCCAGAGAGATGCTTTGAAACGTTAATTGTCGAAGAATTGCTCGTTAGACAATTAACTCGTGTGTTCACGCGTCAAAACATGGTGTACACACGATAATTGCGATACGTCACGCATCGCTCGCCACGAAACGTTAAATGTGAAAATAATTTCAAGCCAAACGAGATATGCGAAGGTGCGATGAGAATAAATGAACATGCGTGTTGGCATGGAATACAGGCTCCAGTCCAAAGCAGGGAAAAATAAAACAACCCACCAAATTTGATACTATTGCTTCCTCTTATACTTATTCCAACTATGAGCATTCTATAAAAGATTTACTTTTCATGATCCTGACTGCTTTCAGTTATTCGATATCATTTGATTGATAGCATCAAACATATCACGTGATGTACCCCTAAGTAATTCTCCCGCATTTTCGAATTCCCACTAGCACACAGGGGTGAGTTTGAAGGGTAAAGTGCACAAACGCAAAGGGAGCTGCAAAAGGGATAGTCCAGTGAATAATCAAGCCTAATTGTCACGACATTTAGTATAATGTGCATTTCGAAGAACCAATATGTTTTTACTTTACCAGACTTATTTCATTAATATTTCTGTCGATTGGTGGATTGATAATGAAAAATTAATTATCATTTGTCAAAATTGTCACTTGTCAATGGTTCAAATTTGTTGGTCAATCGAATGATTTCCATCACCTGTGACCCTAGAATCCCATAATCGATTTTTTCGGATGCAAATCTTGCAGTGGAGAAATTCATTTCCCGAATCTTTCTCTCATCATAAAATGTTCTTTGTATGCGATAATCAAGTTTAATTCAGACCATTCTCTTGGTTTTTTCATAACGAACAGAATGAGTTACACCAAAGTCGCATTAAGTGAACATTTGATTATAAAAACTCTAGAAAGAGGAAGTTTCGTGGTCATGTAAAAAATGTGAAATCAGAACGCATTGATAATGAACATTTTTTGTTTACCAGTACATGGCCACGTTACTTTTCAAAATGGTGTGAATAAGGCGCTTTTTTCAACTGCGTACGCATTCTCCTGACGTTCCAAGTGTGTCTGATTAGCCGTGTATAATTCACTATAGCGCACATCACGTGCTCCATTCTCAGGTAGAAAAAACTCTTGCATACCGCACGGGTTTTTTGAGCCCACACGATATTTCATTTCGCAACTCGACAATCTTCGTCGTCGTATGTGGGTGACATGCAATATTGTCGGTTGAGATTTATTACGATGGTTTTTACCAAACGTTGTTTACTTTTCCATGCATCAATTCATTTATTGATAACTTTACTTGATTTTTTATTAAATTCATTACATTCAAATGAAAAATTAAGGCACGTCTTTCTGATTTTTCCGAATAAATCAAACTGGTAGTTGAACTTTGTCATTTCGGGGAGTCGAGAATTTCATAAGGAAGTGGATAATTCATCAACAACAGAAACTGACATAAAGTATGAAAAAACAAAGGACATTAGTTCAAAGGCTAAACTCACTTTCCATGACGTTAATATTAATTACGGTTTTAATTAATGATGAATCAATAAAGCGTTATAAAATATTATGGGAAGAACCAAATAATTTCACGCTTTGTGAGCGAAGGACCCAACGTGAAAGATTTTCCGGAGAATAACAAAAAAGATAACCTCGGAAGCATCGACAACGAAAGAAAGGAAAAAAAAGATTACCGAATCGTCCCGGTTTACAATTAAAAACTGTTTGGATCCTTTTAAGGGAAGCGCGCACCGCGAAAACTTCAAGGTCTATGCGTATGAATATGTTTAAATGTTCACACGAGTTACTGCATATTTGCTGTGCATATGCGAGAGGAAGCACAACACGAGCAACATTATTTTACTGGATGCTTAATGAGGGTAATAAGATTTGCAACCGGTCGAGGTGAGGCTGAGAAATAATCGTGACGACCCAGACCTCATTTTCGACCGATACATTTTCATTTCACGGGTCGATCAAACCGATACTGTTAAAATGCGATCGAAAAAGTATCATAATTTTCTTTCCTGCAGCCTTTTTATCTGTCAGTATTAATTTCGTGGCTGCAATTAAAATTCAAAACACTTCCGAATCAATTGACGATCTTTTATGAAGTGCGTTTATATTTTTAAAAGCAATCGTTAATTTAGTTGACGACGGTTCATGTAGAATTGATAATTATTTATATTTTAAACCTCACACAGGAGTTTATAATTTCTGAATCATTTTCATTGAATGGGAAGCAACAGGTAGAAGCGATAACTTTTTCGAGATAAAGAAATTCACACAACCAAACGGATCGTTTTAAAAAATGCATACAAAAACCTCATTTGATGCAACGATTACGCAAATGCTGTAAAAACGAAAAAACAAGTTGGCATATCCATTCGAAAAAAATCGAAAACACGAATGGCCAAACACAGAAAAACAAAATATAGCACAAAAGTTTAGGTTTCATTTTAATGTTTACCTAACTATCAGCTCGAAGAGCTCGAACTGATCGAAGACTTTACAGTAGAGATGAAGAACTCTGACGCAGGCCCATTTCATGCCAGGCCATGGGGCAAGGCTGAGATCAAGACCATCCTCGAGAGGACATTTGCCAATGGCGAAGCTTCTCTTCAGCTCTGCACCGGATATCGTTGGATAGCGGTGTTTCCGATCAAGCATAGGATTTCTACGTCCACGAGATTGTAATTCACCATTACCGCTAACACTTAGACAGCCTTTTATTTCCGCGCCCGAGAGAGTTGAGTATCTCTCGCGTCGATCGAGCGACGAAGTTTTTCTATAAAAGTCTTTTTCCGATACGGAGGGGCATCTAGTGCGCATTGCTTCCCGAAATGGTGGACTGACGGGACGTTTCTTTGGCTCGGGTATCTTCACCCGAATGCCTTGAGGTTCGGCGCCCGGTTCAGGAACGCATGACACCCTGACCTCCATCTTCTGTCCCTCTTGAGTAGGACCCTTGGGACTCATTCTCGAGGTTGCAACTGATGCCAACAAGATGGGCGTCGTATGACGCCTTTGGAGTCGGCTGTTCAGTGTGATGAGGCTTGACCAGCTGTTCACGTCATTTTATCGGGTTCCGTTGTCATTAACTGTCTAGAATCGCCGATATTACGGATGAAAATTCGTGTTTCATGTTGAACAATCGTGTAAATCTTAGTCACACTTCCAGAGGCTTTAACACTCGTGCATTGAATGTCTTGAGGGCAGCACTTTAATCTCAATATTATTCACGTCACTATATAAACTCCCAAAATGCAACGATATAAAACTAGAGCAACCAAAGCCACAAGTTCCGAGGATCAACGTGTGATTTAACGATGCTCACTGCTCTGCTTGGTAATTCGTTTTAGTGTATAAACAAGAAATTATCGTGTACAGTATGTGATTCACGTGGTACGCCGAGCTGACGGAGATGATGTCTTGCACACAAATGTCTCGGTTAAGAAACTTCCGAGCCCTACATACCACACATCAGTCTCCCCATGTATACACAAAGTTATATACACACGCGTATTTCTTCTAAGTCCGTTTCTACGACTTCGCAATGGTAGTTGTTTCCGTTTGTTTTACTCTTGTCTGGGACGCCCGATTCGTTACACTTCCGCGATGCGATTATCGACCCAGTGCCATCTGTTGCAATCACTGTGGACCTGTTTTAGTTTTTTAGTTTTTTATCGAATTATTATACTGTTTCACTTTGTACAACTCTATAGGAAGTTACAAAGTGTTATAGGCAATTTGTTGAATGATTATATCGGTGTATTTGCGAGTAGGGAGTGAACTGAGAAGAAAAGGACAATAATGAAAATCGGATGATCGTAAAGTAGGTGGGATTTTCTTTGTTTTTCAATATATACTGATGGAATAAAAACCTACAAATGTTAGCTTCGTTTAGCCGCCCGGCACACCTATAAATTTCTCGTAAAAATGGAGTGACGATAGATAAAAATAGATTAAAGTGGAAATCCTCCTATCCGAGGACAATCGTTCTCTTTTCTCTTTCTTTTTTATCTCTGATTCCCTGCCACTCGCTTCCCTTCTTACGTGTCTTTCATGATCTCACTTTCTGTGGGTCGACCTCGCTCATTTTTTCGTCCGTCTTCTCATATATACACACATTTATACATACAAATATAAATATATGACCGCAAAAGGCTCGACAGGTTCTTCACGAAAGTGCCGCGTCTTCAGGGTCGAGTCAATAAAGTTGGAGTGCATTACGTTGTTGCCGAAGATATTGATACGATAAATCTGATTGAACTCGATAATGACGACGATCTCGACGACTATGCTTTCTCTATACTTTCGTATTTGATACTTCGGGAATAATGAAAATCAAAAAGCCGGACACTCTTCAGCTGCCCAGTGACTCATCAAGATATCAATTGTCCAAGTGTCTTCAATTATTTTTCATTCTAACGAGTCTGAAATATTTTCAATCTTTATAATCTTTTAGCTTTGCAAATGAATTATTAAATGCTGAATATATTTTTGTCAAAAACACATTAACCAATGGATAGAAAATAAAATATTTCTAAATACAAAGGCAATAAAAATTTGCAAATGGATAAATTACGCAGGTGTTATCGAAAGAGGTCACATTACTCCTACGGATACACTAACTCATATTGTCTACTTGCGATCCTATATAAACATATTCATATATATTCATAATATACTCATGTGTATACATATATACATATTTAGCTTGATACAACGTACAAAGCTTATGTGTACAGGACGATCGCGGTAGCTTGAGAGAGCTAATGGCTATTAATTAGATAAATGGTCGCTGTATCAAGAGACGGTAATGGTCACCGTTTAAAATAGCAGTCCCGGGATTAAGCGCAATTTCGAGTTAATCTATTTACGTCCGTGTACTAAAGGTGAATATTTGTGTATATGTATAAAATATAACGACGTCATATTTCCCTATTTCACGTGTTGTACAGCGGGATAGATTAGCGTCTACCCGAGTCAACCAAATCCGCGTCATTCAGAAATAAATTGCATCTTCGAAAAGCGTAATGAACGAGGACGGTGGTAATTAAGATGATCATAATAATAATACAAATTTATTGTTATTATATCATGAAACATAAAATATGACGAAATGACCGGGTCAAAATAAATAAAAATATATAAACAGTCCGATGCAAAAGCCACGAAGCTTTCGTGCCTCACATTTTGACAGTAATCACGTAGAAAAAACGTAAAATAAACTTCGATCCTTTGAATGAAATTTTGTAAAACACTTGAACAACAAATACTTGAACTCGTCACCGGTAATGATAAAATAAGCCTCACTTCACCTTCGTTTTTATCGATTCAAACCGGTCGACAGATTAATATTTATAAAAAAAATCACAATCTTTTGATATTAGTCGCACGATGATAATTCGTTCGGGGATAAACTCTCGCGTCGAGTTGTCAAATAAAGGGCCATCTAAGGTTTTTAATGGAGTATGAAATTTGACGTGTGGAAGGTTTAAATAAAGTGGGAGAATGAGAGGGTCAGACCGAGAGAGAGTAAAGAACTCGGGTCTGTTGATGATCAGCGTTCGCGCAATAGTGCATCCGCAGAAGGAGCATACTTCAAACTGGCGCCACGCGGTTCGTCAGACAGGCAGAGTAGGTAGAGTCTTCGTTAATGTACGTTCTATACATATATACATCCTCACATATATGTATAGAATGTATGAGAAAAACACTCGCCGTACGAGCAACGAAGAACGAAGAAAATGTTGACGCGCATGCGCACCCCTTATACGACCTGTGTCATCCGCAAAAGCTCAACGAAAAGCTCAGCGTAGCGTGCGCGCGTGCTACATCCCCTCCACTAATTTCAAACTTTAACGAACCCACGAGACGTCGAAGAAAGACGAGGAGGAAGGAAACATTGAAGAAATATGACGCAAAGATATCGTCGAACCATCGCTACTATATGCGTCGAGATGCTGCTTAGACGTTGTCACATTGACGGGGTCTCTCTCGACTCTATCCTCTGGGATAATTAACGTCAAAAGCAAAAATACGTGAGAAGAGCTTGCTTCTTCGAAGCTTCGAAGAGCAGAGTCTAATAAATTCTTCCTTTTTATTCCAGCCAAACTTTTAGGATCCATGATTCGACTGAATTATGTCATTTTGTCAGCAAACCCGGCTGGAAATTTCCATTGTCAATTTTTTTTCCAACCAGTAGATTTATTATTCGATTTTAATGATTTTTAAGGCGGTTCCACCAATACATACAAAAGCTTATTTTGGGAATAAAGTGGAAGCCGTAATAACGTCAAAATTCTCGTTTATGGCAAGATTTCTTTTGATTTCTAGGAAATAAAGTTTCCGTCACCGAGTGACTCATCACACAAATCGTGGAAAACACTTTACACTGATGGATGGCACATTCTTGTTCTTTTATGTTTACACGTGGACAAGTATTACGAAAATCTCATCACGTTTTGCGATAATTGAATCTTACCCGCACTTTTTCAGATCAATTTTAAAAAAATTATCGTGCACTGTGGTGTTTTTTCTTGTTGGCATCTCGTCAAAAACGAATTTCAGCCGCTATCAATATTTTTAAGAAACAGTTGTGACATCTTCGCGAAAAAATCGACAAGTTGTCAATTTCACATTTCCTTTTTTTTTTTTAATTTTCAGGACAAACCATAAATAATGCTTCGAATGACTTTTTGATCAACTTCATGAAAGTTTGCCGGCAAATCAACTCAAAAAGTCGCGGTAACTTTCCACAAATTTGAGAAAATCGTTGATATGGCAAAATACGAAAATGGATACGAAACACGACACCGTTGTGTAGACCAGCAAAAAATGGCAAATGAGAACTGCGTAAAAAGAAAAAAACAAAAAATGACAATTCACGAAAAGTCGCGGTATAGACAATCCTGTCGGACAACATCGCTCTCATTTGCTGTCCCTGTCTCTCTAATTTCATTAGTACACGTGTCAACGAGAAATGGTAACGAGATGCGACCTTGGCCGTGCAACTAGCTCGTTGCAACTTGTCACTCATCAGCTCGGAGCTTTGCCGTTCTTTTAATAGCCAGAGAAACATTTAACGTGGGTCTTAGGTTTCGATACTCACGGGCTATCGACTCTGAGCATATACGAAAAGCCACAAATTAACGTGTTCAACTTGCGCTGTTGCTACGTCATTAGATTTGCTAACGAGACGAACGAGTACTCAACAAATGTATAGAAAAACCGTTGAAAACTCGGGCAATAACTGAGAAAGAATGAGCTCCATCGCATGAGTTATACCACAAAAGCCCTCGCTGAGAAAGCGTTTTGGCAGCGTCCTCACCTTTGCTGCGTTTTCTCACATTTCACCTAATAATCTTTATATTTATACCGTTATCACGGTGCGTGCACACGAGCTCAAATTTACAAGCAAATTTTCGCGATGACGCAGCAAATATACATCGAAATATATTAACCTACAAGTTCGCGTGTTTCTTTGAATGCGTATTGATAGAAATCTGACGCGTGCAGGTAGGTGAACGTTCTTCACTTGCTACCCTGCAATAATTTGCCACAAAATTTCGAACTTTGATCAGGAGAAACTCGACTTTTTTATTTTCGATTCTCTTTGTTCGTTTTATAAATATTCATTTTGCTTTGCCTCGATCGAAATAACTGTTGCAGTGGACGGAAATAATTAGCTATTCTTTTGCAAGACTGTCCTTTCCTCAGTGGATATATTTGTTTTTTTTGGAACAGGTCATTATTCACGATTGAAAAAATGTGATGAAAAGAGAGATTTTGGCTGAGAATCTCGCAACCAATGGCAAGAAAATATACTGTCATTTGACTGGATCAAGTGAATTTCTTGACTTTTATTTTTTATACAACGCGGATTTGCTCTTCCATCAAAGAAACTGCTTCTTAATGGGCACACGTCTCTGAAGTTTTTCTTAAATCCCTTATTTTTATTTTGGAACCTTTACGGTTTACCCTCATATTTTTTTAAGCATATATACTCGGTTCTCTCCAAGAAAAGGAATTAAACTAACAAACGTCGGTTTCACCTTGGCAGTGAAAAGTCTCTCGTGCATTTTCCACTAATCCACCGAATGATTTAGTGATCATTGTGTGCTCGTTTTGAGATGCGAAGAGGCGTTCTCTCAGGAGTTTATTGAATGTCAGAAAAAGAGGGAATACTCTCGAGAAATTTAAGTGTCGACGAGCTCTTTCTTGAGAGAAGGAATCCCGAGAAAGAGGCAATAATACAAGATTTATTTTTGGTGCAGAGTTTAAGTCAATTTTTCTACTCGTACTCGTTATTTACGTAAAAAATATGCTGAAAACCGAATGTTATCTAATTTCACTTTGCTGATAATATCACTACCGCTTCGTAACGGAGTTGGAAGAATTCATAAAATAAATTTATATTTAGAGCAATTAATCAAGCCTTGCCCGAGATTGAGAATGATAGATAAAAACATTTACGAAATATGCGAATAAATTGTAGTTGAAGAAGAGATTTGTAGGAGATTTTCAAGATTTTCACAAGTCTTGACCTCGGCATACATAACACAACGAGGTTTTCAAATTTGATGTTGTATAAAAAGTAGTGTTGGATCCCATCGAAATCCTAAAACCACGTCCTGTTGATAAAAATGGTTCAAAAAGACTTTCGAACGAACATATTTCATTTGATAAAAAAGTCTGTAAAGTTATTTTTTTATTTTGTAATCTTTGAAGAACGATTGGAGAAGCAATGAGCCGGAAACTCCCTTCAAAAAGATCTCGCCACTCGCATCTGCAAATGGGATAAAAAAAGAAAAGCGAATAAATGAAAAAGAGAGGATTTTGCTTGAGCCTGAAATTCGTCAATCGTCGAACTCGTTGATCAATTCAAACCGATTGAAAAATCGTTGGTTCAAGCATAAGATTTATAATGTGAGGAAAGTCTGTAATTTATTCACGATTGAAGATTTTTTGGAACTTTTTTCGATGACCAAACTGCTGTATACTTTTTATCACGATCCGAAAACGTTAGCTCGAATGTTCTGCTGACGAGTGGCTTTCGTAGCTCAGATGTAGCTCAGATGAGCCGGAAATTAGAGAGAATTTCTTTCTCTCTTTTTTTTTCATAGCAAACAGTTTATACAGACACGCCTTATTAGGAGAGACCCGAGAGAAGGGATCACGCGTTCGACATTAATCAGAAAAGGCACACTCACTTCCATTGCCTCTAGAAACGCGATGTGATTCCTTACAAGGCACACTCTCTGCTATAGATATAACGACGTTTAATCCATGAAGGAACCAATTCAAGGATCCAACAATGGTTTATACATTCACGTGTCTCTCGAAAGCCTGCAAGAAACAACGATGTCTCCTCATTTCTTTCATTTCAGCCTCTTGTTACTCCCAATTGCCGAATACCATTTCCTATTTTATTTCCCACTTTGGCACCAATAATAATACAAATAGTTGACGAAGGGGAAATCAAAAGGGCATCTGGGACTTTACCTCCCAAAGTTATCGGCTCGCAGTCCTTTATTTCCCCACGTGATGGCCCCCTCAACAAAAACAATGGCTACAACTGTGACGTCTCTTCCCCAGTGACCGATCGCTTATATCCTTCGTTATCTCACATCCAAGAAAATATCGATAACGATGTCTAGCTGCTTACAAAGAAACCATCAGAAAAAGAGACGAACAAATATTTCCAATACGAATAAATCTCGAATCAGGAAATAATCCTCAACTTCTCCATATTTTCATTCTGAGATTTCAATGTGAACATCAATATGAATATATTTTCGACGGGACTAATCCCTAAGAAGTCGAACCCTTCGACCCTTACAGTCACTGATTACGAATCTAAACCCGAAACATTGAAACATGAAATTGATTGGAAAATCATTTTCTAATACAAAAACTGCTCGGAAACAAATTTTGAAAAAAATTCCATAAAATTCTATGGAATGTATCTAAATAATTAACGAACAATGAGTGTTCATATTTTTTTTTACGTTGGAATGTAACGAATTTGTAAATTTCAATGTGACCATACGAAGCCAACGACAATTTTGAGTGGATAAAATTTCATCGAATCTACTGCAGTTAAAAAATTCTCAATTCATTCGTGATCGTTCACGAATGTCGAATTTGTTGTGTGACGTTGAATGACCCATATGACGTCGCGATTCTGTATGATCGTATAATGTTTGTGTTATTATAAACCGACAGCAACCCTATGATTCATACTGTGGCTAGAAAGAAAGAGAGAGAGAGAAAAATAAACAAGAGAAAGAGAGAAATAGCGAGAAAGAAATAGGGAGTGAAAGAAAGAAAGAAAACGCGTCGACATCCTTGAACCGCTGCGAGCATCGACATATGACGTGTACTTATATAGAGAACGGGAGACACGATAATCGGTATCGTACGCCCGTGCGATTATCTCTATAAATATACATTTATATATACAATTGTGTGCAGAGCGCATGTATCTGTGCATTTATATATGTATAACGATGCCGTTGGTTCGACCTCGATCTTTCACCATTCCGCATTGCTGTAGCAATACCCTATTCGCAAAAAAAAAAAAAAAAATCAAATAAAACGAACCGACACTGCCCATATCTCCATCTGGAATGTTTCTTAATCGAAG
This sequence comes from Campoletis sonorensis, assembly GCA_013761285.1. Taxonomy (NCBI): domain Eukaryota; kingdom Metazoa; phylum Arthropoda; class Insecta; order Hymenoptera; family Ichneumonidae; genus Campoletis; species Campoletis sonorensis. The sequence goes on along the minus strand of JACEOJ010005731.1, from coordinate 62,134 downwards.
AGTCTCAATTGGCGTAGGAAAAAAAAACAATGATTATATTTTCGCAGCGGTCGTGTCGCTCAACTCGACGAGTCTAAATCGTCGAGTTCGCATTGAGACCTTAACCTAATTGTTAGTCTTTCTCGGCACCTCTCACGAGAAGAATAAAGATTGGAATAGATTAGTTGGGAGAATCGAAAAATTGGTTTGGTCAACAAATCACAAGCTTCACTTTACTTGGTCTCAGTTCACTCAACTATAACTTGTCACCAATAAAATTCTTCTCCTCAATTTGACTCAGCTGTGTATCCATTTTCGTAATAATTCAAATTTTTTGTAAAATTATTTCCTGATAGTCTAAATAATGAAAGTCAAGAAGTAATCAAATTCAGTTTATCCCAAAATGGAAAGATTTTTAAAATACACAGAGTTATTGGTTTGAAATGTTTTCAATTTGGGATCAGGTGAATTTTGTCAAAACTATCGATACGAGTCTTGAAATAAATATTTGTTGGTTTTTGGTTTCATTAGATTTAAACATTCCCAACGAGGAAGGTTGTGCGCCCTCATTAATGTGATTCAGCTCAGAATCGTCATTTCCTCAACTTTTTTAACTTGGATATGATTCTAGAACTCTTGTTATTTTCAGATCCTTACACGCACGATGATCCATCGCATACTTGATGAGAGTTACGAGCGTCACCCTGGAGGTCTGATGGACTGAGAATTTCGGTGGTTGCTATTGGGGAGACACCGGATTCGCGAACCGAGGCCAAACGTCGGGGGCCACGTCGTCTCATCGCAAAATTTCTTTCCCTCGATGGGAAGCGTGGAGTCTTCTTTTTCGTCTCGGTGACTTCCTTGACCGACAAACTATCGTCCCGAACCATGATTATTTCACTCGTCGACTTTGACCGAAAATTTCAATGTTAATTATAATTATTGTCCCGACAATAATCCTTCGAAATGTGTAACTCGTTGAAACGATCCCTCGGACGTTAAAAGGCTGTAAAGTCTCGATGAAATTCTGAATTTTTATGTAACGTCCAGAGATCTTCGAATCCTGAATTATTAAACTGTCCACGAAAGTGCTTTAAACCGGATTTTTTGAATAACACGAGAAAGAAGTTGATCGATCAGCGAAAGAAGGCTCGGGTTCGCGTTTTTTTATTGGTTATCCCACGTGTACACAGGCCTCGGCGAATTCTGAGACTGAGACGAAAATCCAATTGAGGCTATTGAATTAGACGAACGAACTAGAGAAGAGTCCACATCATTCTTGGATGTTCGAACAAACGATCGTCACTTTTAGGCTCAGCCAGAAATCGGCTATATTCGCGTTGAGTTATTATATTTTTCATCTAAAGTTCAAAACTTGAAGATTCCTAATTCTTGTTGTAAATGTCCACGAAATATCGAATCGTTTTCAACGATTGATGAACTCGCGGAAAACTCAAGTGTCCGGTCTCGTAACGAAGAATCGTTGTCGCTGTAACTGTGCCGGACGTAAATTATCGTGATGAGTCTCTTGTCTCGATAGTGCAGGCGCTGACTAACTTTTATTATATGTGCGCGTACATTAAATTCAGTGTATACCGATGGTTCGTAAGGAATGCAAACTACCGATTACGTGAAGTCCGGACGAGTCGGTTTCACAAACGAGAGTTCGTAACTGTCACTACTCCTTTGTCCTTCTTCTTTTTTTTCTTTTGTCTCTCGATTTGGTACCACGCACATGTGATCATTAAGTAAAGTGCAATACCGATATATACACAAGACGAAAATTCATGAAGAATCGCCGCGACATTGCATGTGCGTCCAATTTTTTCAACAGTTCAAAACGCACGTCAATGATGGACTCTTCGACCTTCGATCGGTACACGCTTTTCATAACGAAGCCACGAATGTCCGGAACGAGGCCTCCATATTATCGATGTACAAAGTTTTTTTTTCGAGATTGGTCAACAGAAAACTAATTTATTCAAAAATGAAGAGAGAAAAAAAGAAACCGAAGGCAAATAGAAGACTATTGACACTTTTAGCTTCGCAATCAATACGATTTTCTGATGTATTTAAATGGCAAAAGAATTGTTATTCTTCAATGCCTTTTCTTCGAACGATTCGTCAGCGTATTAATCTTTATCTCAATCATTCATAAATTTGAGAGTTTCGCTTATTTCTCCATCAGCAGCTGGGGCTGACGACAAATAAATGTCGAAGACACAATTCGAAAGGAAATCTTCACTTTATGACGAAAGATTTATAAGTCTCGATGTACGTTGTACAAAAATAAAATGACAAAATGATGTTGTTGATCATCAATGACGACCACGAGCGTCGACGACACGCGACGACGTCGAAGGACGTGACAGTTGAGCGCAATTCCGTTCTACAACACTTTCTCCTTTATTACGATGGCAACACCGAACAGAAATTCCCCAGTCACTGTGCACTTTTCAAGTTTTTCGATGATATTTTTTCAATTCTGGACAAACGATATGGAGAATCGGTTTTATTGAAAATGGATAAACTGTTTACCAAGTTAGTTACGACTGACGCTTGGATTTCTCTTGTAGAGAACTGTAAGACAACTTACAGATGACTGTCCAACATAACGATCGACAACGTAGCACGGATTGTCGAGAGCCGCGAGAAGACCCCGACACACCGATAATACTCTCTCTCACTCTCACTCTCTCTCTCTCTCTTGCTCGCTCTGTTTTGTCATATCAGGAATGAATAAAACTCACAAGCTCGTTATCGCGAAACACACGATCCCTCGTCTCCCGTTGATCCCAGAACATCGTATGCTTTAACTCTATGTACTGTATACAAATTTATGTTTCTGTACATAAACACGTTTTCCCTCTCTAATCTCTTACTCCCTCTTTTTTTCTCTTACTTTCCATTTCTCTTACTCTCTCGCACTCTTTCTCTCTCTTTCTCTTGGTCTCAGCTTACGAGAGGCGTATTACTTTGATATCCCTCGTAGTTTCCCGTCAGTTTATCAATCAAGCATTGTACCACATTATTGGAACGCTCATGCTCAAGCGCAACAACTTATAACTTGAGAAAAAATAATGAAAATCGATAATGAGCCTGCACCGCGTTATTTATACATTGCCTCAGGAAATGCAACAATCTTTGTCTGCAAAGTGATAAAAAAAGGACAAAAAAAATTCTATAGGCCTATTTTAATTATTTCGCTGAACGCAGTAGGCTCAAGACAGTCACGTTCAGAAGAGAACTGTGCTGTGTGAAAAAAAAGTTCTTCACAGTTCTTCGGAGCGTATTTGTTTATACATAATGATAACACAATTCGCATATAGTGAATGTACATATTTTCAAAATATTAATGAACGTCACCATATGTAACGATATAAAACAATGTCGAATCTCAATCAAGTGTAGAGCGAAAAAATTGAAAATTTCAATAAATAAAATATTCTCCGCTGAATAAGAAATTTGATGAGGTGCAGTTTCGTTCTTATAGTTAATCTATTCGTGTACGTAAGCTGAATAAAAGCAGTGCGTCGCAAATGTCTATCTTTATTCTCGTGGCTTATTTATTTTATTACAGCAAATCGAGGATTTGGTGCGGTATAAGTGAGATTTATATTTTTGTGGACGTGCATTGCGACGTATCATCAAGATGGACTGGCACACGTTGCATTGTTGCCACTCTGTGATGAGTCATAAAGACACGAGAACGAAGAGAACACTGATGTTTTATATATACGATTCTACCTGCACGATTAAAGTCGTTGTAGAAAAACATGAACATATAAGTATTCATATCGTCGTATATCACGAGTGCATAAAGAAAAATATTGATATTTTGTTGATTCGTTGATTATTTATACGTCTGATCATTTTATTATTGATATCGTATAAAGCGATTTTCGATTAAGCACACAAAGGCTTGTTTTTTACTCATAAAGAGTATCTCAAAACTCTCATATTTCCGGTAAAAACGAACAAACCGGAAGTCTGACTATTTCTATCGCGGAAACCACTCCCAAGCATCGAATAACTGTGAATAATTTGTCGCCCCAAAAAAATAAACGATTTTTAATCACAAAAAACTATTTCGAAGAACTTTCGTTGAAAGCGTTTAATGAACTCACCGATCGCAAAGACTACTATCCCTTCGTAAGTGTGAAGTTTCCACAACCCGATGCGGGCAATTGGATATCGAAAACTTGTCACGATCGTTGTGACTAACGTTTGACACTTCACCAGCAAAAAGCACCTCGCGCTTCCACGTTTCCCATCTGTCACCCATTGGGACTCGCGTTAAACATTTTTCTGTATTATCCTCGTCGTCGGACATTCTTATCACACAAAGTAATGAAATATTCACCGAAAGACTTTGAACGGATCGTTATTCACGAATAATAATTATTATTTATCAATTATTGTAATGTGGGTCGAATATTTCAGTTGACAGATCGCGCACCACCCCGCGTTTAGCTCATTCGACCATCATTTCGCTACTCCGACTGTTCTGTACTAGACTCTCCTCTCGTAAATCTCGGTTTATCGCGGTTAGGCAGTGTAACACTGCTGCTTGTGTATATATAAATGTATTATATGTACAGGGCATATAAATATATGTTAAGGTAGACGACAATGACAAAGCGATATCGTTGGTTTAAACAAACACGAGGATTAATTGAATTTATTCTTTATCGCGCGGGTTTTCTTGATATTGCCGACAACGTAACTTCTCTCCGAAACAGACTCATATTTGAACGTTTGTTTTTATTTTATTTATTTAAAAAATCGTTATTTCTTTGTTTTTTTTCGTTTCCAATTTCGTTGCACTTTAAAAATTTCACGATAACGTTTTACTGATGCAAGTTAACGACTGAAAAGCAACGACAGCCAGTTGTTTTAAAATGGGAACATCGCTGCTGGGATCGGGCACGTACACGCATAGATACACAACGAAACTCGAGTGTGGGGAAGACGCTCTTATGCGGCTTCGCCGGTCGTGTGAGATGATAATATGCCATGTTTTAAATTTGGACGATAAGCCATCGGCGCAGGGTAACGCCTCGTCCTTATCAGCACTCTCGCACAATTACGTTTCGAATGTAAAAGCAAATTGTTGATTGTGGAAATAACGAGTACACACTGTGTCGAGATTATTTTTAACCCCGTTATGTTTAAAACCGCGGAGCAGAATTCCTCAGCAAAAAAAAATCATTTTGTCAACCTCCACGAACGAAATCTTTGAAATTTACGCTTCATTAAGATTTTTTTCGATTATCAATTTTTTCTTCTTTTTTAAGTTTATTAATTAGCGATACGTTTTGACGAACTTCAATTACATAAAAATTTTCTCGTTTCGTGCGCCGTCCATTTTCGATATTTGAAGTATTTAATTTAAAAAATCCGATTTTCTACTCATTCTCGATCCAAGACACTTTTATTTTGATTAATTGAGATATTTTCTGGCACTTCAAAATCATTGATATTTTTTGTTATAATTTTAAGAATTTTATTTTCTATCAGACTTATTGCAATTTAAAGGAAACTCGAACGTTTCGAAGTGGTGATCTCAGGACATAAAACCACTGGATTCATAATGAAATATATTTGACAGCTTTTGCATATAAAACATCGTTGAATCATTGCCGTCGGACAAATGTCTTTTTATTCACTGAATTGTCATAAACACGAGGAAATAACTGTCTGTATCTTTTTATTTGCCACGTATTGTGCGGGTAAGACGAGTTGAAAATCACTCAAGAATTTCAATATTTTTCGTCTGCAACCGCCCACACTTCGCTGTGTATTTTCTTGTGGTCCTCTCACGTTTTTCCACAATCGAGAAGCTCTCAGTATTGCGCTTTGCAATGTTAAATGGTGTTTACACATTTTGTTAATGTTGTTTAAGAATTTCGTGAGGAAATGAAATTCGAAAAATTTGAGGAAAAGCACGAAACTCACCAGCATTTTGACGAGTAAAAAGCAAGTTCGATGATCTTAATTTTTGAGTCATCGTACGAGCGAAGAACGAGTCTTCACGATGCAATAAAACGCTATCGCAATAAATTAACATGTCAGCGAATTTCTTCGTAATTGTAAATGATTATGAATAATCAATAAATTTCTAAGAACTAAAAATCACGAAGATATGAAAAGGAAAAAATACGAAAAGATCACTGACGACGAAAAGCGTTTCATTTACTTTTTTTTCAAACAAATACTCAAGTTCTCTAGATACGAACGATCTGCCAAAAAGTTCAACCTCTTTCACCCTACAATTTAATCTCAATGCTCGCTAAGTACAATTGATAGCATTCAAAGTGTGTTAATTGACCTGTTTTTTTTTCAGAGTCATGTGTAATGAAATTGGCAAACGTGTCGTGCCCGTTGATTGTCACACGCTGCTTTGCAAGTATCAATTAACATCAGATTTTTACGAGCTTTTAACAATTAAAACGTCACTTTCAAACAAACGTGTATGGCAAAAGGATTTTATGCACATTGATGTGTCGTTGCCGTTCATTTCTTCCAAAAAGACGTCATTTTTATTTGGTTATTTAAGTAGGTTGAGGCTCTCCAAAATTTCACTAAATCTGCCTTACGCTGGATATAACAAATTGTAAATATTTGAAAAAAGAAGCAAAATCGGAAATGTTATGACCGAAAAAGCTGACACTAATAAAATCGTCTTACATCAATTCTATTTTTAAACTTTACTGAATCTCTTCTCAAAATAATTCTCCTTTTTTTTAATCGAGTTGTATCTTTTTAATGATATCTTTTTCAAATGTCTTCAAATGTCCCGTTTAATGAATACACACACACGAACACAGATACCAAAGTGTGTGTTTGCGACCCTAGTTGAACGAATCGACACTTGAAACGAGTGGGACACATTTTATATGCTCGACAAATGTCGACGGTCATACCCTTTGGATGAAATTCTCGGGTTCTTAAGGGGGGTGGAAATTGATACGGTTAACTTCTCGTGCCTTTATTAAACTGCCAACATTTTATACACCCACGCGATTCCACGTGTCGTATAGCTTAATTCGTTTTTCAAGCATGATTCCGATTTCCTCATAACTGAAAGACCTGCCGATCCTTTTTCACAAATACGTTTTTAACAACGTAGTTCTGGGCTCTTTCAAAAGGTGACTTTTCTTAGAATACACTATGACATTAAACTTTTACGTGATCGTAATGTTCCGAACAGTCATTGATAATAACGGTTCGTGTATTCGTTAAATCAACGTTTCTTCGAATTTTCATCATTAATGAAAAAGCCTAAAACCGTGTTTTACCCAAAATCGCCAAAAGATCCAAATTGCCAGTAACTATAATTTGCAAATCCTGGACGTCCAGGAGATCAAAAAAAAGAGCAAAATCACAAAAACATCTTTGGTCCTGTACAAGAGCAATTTTATACTGGAAATTGAGTCGATGAAGACGGAATTGGATGTAAAAAAAGATTCTAAATAAGACGATCTTACCAAACGCATCCAGCGTAAATTTTGTTTGTATATTTTCCTTCATGCAGGCGTTTATTTTAACATTTTTTTCTTCACGTCCCTATGACTCAAAGCGTGAAAAGATGTGAAGCTGATGGGGTCGTGAGATTTGCCGGAGATGACGAAAGATGACGAACTCGGCTAGCAATTTGCGTGCGTTTTTTTAATATTATTTGTTTCTTCTGTTTATTCGTTATTCTTTTCTTTCGCCAAGTGACAGATGGGTCTCGCACGTGAGTCGTAACCATCTCAGTCGGCGACCGTTCGGTGAATGTTTATATATATATAAATATATTTGCATCTCCGGTCATATGTGCTTTACTATATGCGTATGTATTTACCATTGTAGTGCACTCTGTGTCCTACACCGTACACAATATTCATCCGGTGAGTGTTTAGCGAACACAACAGTCATATAGCCGTGAGACGTGACTAAAAGGAGTCGTATTATAAAGGTGATCTCACCGTGGGTCTCGTGCTTGACGCGTGGGTGCCCACGATGTATTTGAGAGAGAAAGCAAACATGGAAAATAAAGGCAATGGGAGGGAAAGAAAGAAAGAGAGAGAGAGAGAGGGAGAGAAAGAGGGAGAAGAAGAAAATTGAAAAGATTTTGTCACTCTGTTCTTCTGATTCCTGAGAGGTTTGCTCGACGAAAAAAGAGCTATAAAAATTTTACAATCCAAACAAACATTTTCGTCTATCAAAGAGATTACGATGTGAGGGCGGAAATGACGAGACCGAAAATCTGAAGTGTGAGATGAATACTCTCAAAAAATACAGTTAAAAAAAACATCAAATCGAATGGATTACTTTGAATTGTAAGGTTGATAAGAGTCGAAATGGTTTCTAGAAAAACTCGTCGTTCAAATGCAATGAATGCAAAGTACAAGTACCTTGTGGTTGTTTTCCATTTCATCATTTTAAGTCGATCGACTTCAATTCTTAAAACAATAATCCTTTCTGTGATTCTCGCCGACATAAAAAGTTTCGATTTGTTTGTCATTTTTAAATGGTGTAACCAATCATTTTTGGTAGTTCGATTTAAAGGTACCACCAAAAAGTGAAAGTAGTTGTGAAGAAAGTGGAACAAGCATTCTCTTTATAGGAGGACGATGCAGAATTATATTTTCACTTTGTTAACATTGGATTTTTGTAATAAATGGGGTTTGAGCGTAAATAAATTTTTTTAAGAAATCAAAAAAATGACATTGAGTGCAATGTCCATTTAAATGATTCGATACAAGGCTCGACTTATTGGGCAATCTGAAGAAGTCCATTGAACAATGAAAAAGGCAGTAAATAGAGAGAAGAATTTTTTTCAAATATCCGGTTAAAATGATTGACTAATCCATGCGATTGTGAGATTCGTTGAAAGAAAATATAAAATTAATTTAATGCTTGAATAAACGGCAAAAACTGTCATGACGCAATGAAAGTGGACGTAAACGTAAAAATGTTATTTATTACCAATTATGAATTTTATTTTTATTCCGAGACATAAAAATTTAAGTGCAACATGTAATTTTTCGCAGTTTGTACAAAAATAACACTACGAGAATATCCACCGAGAAGCTCAATAAAATTTAAATGGTGCTCGATAAAAATTTTAAAAGCCATTGAAATTTTCATTAAAATAAAATGTGTGTGTTTTTTTCATTTTTTTCTCAATTTTCGTAAAAGTGAACCCATTTAGTGGACGGTAAAAATTTCTTTCCCATATCCCACAGTTTTTAACCTTATGGTTAAATATTTTATTGGACACACGAATTTATTTTCGGAATAACTGAATTTTGTTTTTTTTTTCGTTCTACGTCACAATTCAAAATTAGTGAATTAACAATTTTAAGAATTTTTTGTTTATTCTTCGATGTCAAATTTTACCGGGTCAGTTTGAAAAGTTTAAATAACGTGCAATTTATAGGACAATACAAGGTCAAACCACATGAGGTGGACCGCATTGAAAAATCAAAAATAGTATTTATTAAAACGAGCATCCGCCTATGCAGGTGATTTCAGTCACAGCGTGAGTCTCTCGGTAAAGGAGTGTTCAGTGGGTTTAAAAATCCGAAATAGGTGGCCCGCTAGCGTCTCCCGCCAACAGAGCATTCGAAATAGAATTGTTGTGCGAAGTCTCCATGAGCGTGTTCTGTTTACGAGAAATATCGTGGGAGAGAACTTGATGAACGTGGGCCAAGTACAGATTGAGCAATGCAAAGCATTCATTAACACTGCAATCCCTTAATGAACTTATATTTCTCATTAATTCAAACGATTTTTTTCCCCACTCGATTAATCGACTTGTATTATCGATTGATATGAATCGCAAGATTCATAAGGTTCACTGCAATTTGATGTTATCACCATAATGAAGTATTAAATTTTTTTTTTTCACAATGATCCAATTATTGGCCCTTTCCTGGTTGAAATCTCACAACGAAAAAACAATATTTTAATGCAGTTTTCACCTAAAACCACATCTCCCACGTATGTAGACACAAAACACACCCAAGCTGCAGATTTATGAATTTTCAACAAATTGCACTATCACTACAACGTCAATTAATTCTCAGCAGATTGTGGTGTAACAGCACGAGCCATTGTTTCACAAGATTGGTCATTAAGCGATGCGATCAATCGATTAATTAACACACTCAACAGGTTTGCTCCGATCCTGTTCACAAGCAGTTCGTCGACTGGGTGAACACTAAAAGTAAATTTCCTGCTACCGATCTAGTTATATTGTCCACGTGTACTTTTATAATACCGTTTATTTCACATGCGCATATATATTTATGCACATGTGTGCAATATTTATATGTCTTTTGAGACCGTAGGCACGCCTGCTTCGACGACGATAGAGCGGGTGGATAACCACGAGGTATAACTTAACTGGAGAAAAATCGTGTGTGAGATCGTGCAGTAATCGAGTCGCCACAGTTGGGAAGTGATTCCATGTGGCTTTCTATACAGCTCTCGTGTGATACTAACTGCGATACATGCGATTCATACTTTGTACACAATTCAGCATGAAATTGTACTCCATTTACCGGTACATACCTCGAGTTTTTTTTTTAAAAACATTTTGTTTCTTATCGAGTTTAACTCGTTGATTCATACATTTTTTCTTGTGTGATATTTACTTGAAATTTGGTACTCGGAAATTTTTGGGCTGATTACCATCTTGAACTTGAAATTTAGAAATTGAAATTGGACAATATTTATTCTCCCTTAAAATGTCACATAATTTTCATGAGCTCATAAGCTAAGAAGCTTAAGAACTTATTTATCTAATGAGGTGACGAGTGATTTATGAGAATCGATGGTGAACGCGGAAAACTCGCATCTATTTCAACTTTGGGCTGAGCATCACCCCAATTTATTGTTCAGCTTGTTTTTTTAGGACTTTTTAGGAAGAAATAGTTTAAAAATCTGACAGTAACGTGTATCAACAGACAACTTGAAAACGTTGGAGTGTACGATGCAAAAACATCGACATTCTGGACTTCGATGATCGCGCCCACTTCCCCTTAGCGCTTTTTTTCGACCTCGAATGCACTCTTTTGACTGCATGAAAAATATACACGCACTTCACCCACTTGAATGTATCATGCAACCTCTCTTCGTCGTCCTTTTTATTTCTTTGTATCTCTTGCTCACTCAGTCAGACCCTAATTGACTATCATTAATGTTGAAACGTGAGGTGAGTCGTTGTACCGTTTTGTATTCTCGCTCGACGTGAATAATGAACACATCTTCTTACACCGAGACTTGCCTCTCTTTGTATTTTACCCGCCCTCCATTGCTAGCAAGTTCAAAAATTTGTTAATGCTTTTGAAACTCTGAATATGTTGATCACGCCCATTCAAGAGTTAATAACTTCCGGGGATTACATTATAATCTGATAATATTTATCAGTTTTATAAAAGTGCAACCAATTGTTTTTGTATCCGCGAAAAGCAAATATATGGTTCACACTCTTAAGGGGAACGGTCCTATTGGGTAATTTTGACCCAAACTACAAATATCTGGTGTTAATAATTCTCTAGCCCATCAATATTTTCAATTTCTACAAGCAGTTTCTAGCAAAATTCAAGATTTTCGTTTATTTCGAAAAATTTCTTAATTTCTGGCATTTCTCAAGAATACATCCCTGGTTTTGAATCTCAAACATACGAAAAATTGAATCAGTTGTGTGTGTTCTTGAAAGTAAAATACTCACTTGTCAAAAATCGAAAGTTTTCAATGGTATTTTTAAACAATTTAATTTTATACTTTGTGTTTAACAAGCATAAGACAATGTTTAAAGTGTTATCCTGATTCTTTTCAATTAAAAAAGTCAAATTGATCCAGAGGGTTAATGTGGTGGCGAAATTGAATTGTGTCTTAGAAGATTAAACGAAATTATTGGGGATATTATTACTATTTTTTCTTTTCCTTTCGCTAACTTGATGTAAATATTTTGATAGATGTTGAGGGTGTTTTTAAAGACGATGAAGTGGTGTTTTATTACTTATAGACGTATATCGATGTCTGGATTGATTTGTGAACATATGAAATTTTAATATCGGTTCAAGTAGTTTTATTTGTGGCATCGGTTGCACTTTCTCTCGTACGGTTTGGTTTGATTAAAGACCATGCGATCTTTCGTAGTACCTTCTTGCATGTATGGAAAGATTTATAAAACTGGCGCGCGAGCGTTAAGGTACACGAGATTCTCGAGGGCCTCTCGTTACCACCGAATTCGAGACAGTTTCATTCTACCGTCGTGTGTCACACGGTGAAACGTTCGAAATAAACTGAGCCTATACACTCTTCTCGGTAAGAACTTTGGCTTGGAGGAATATAGTCACAACTTTTCATCTGTGTGCGTATGTTCGTGAGTTCGTATGTGTGTGTTCTGCAGTAAGATCGAAAAGCAGAAATAGAGAGAGAAAAGAGAGCAAGAGAAGAACGAAGAATCGAGAACGACAGTATCGCGTGTGTATGTGCAACATTCCACAGGAAATGAACCACTTAATTTTTCGAAATTTCTTCACGATTCGTTGAAAAAGTGAAAAATGGTTAAGAATTAATTTGAATTATTTTATATCAATCATTCGGCAAGAAAACATGATAAAAATGACGTTACAGGTTCACAAAATATCAATTTTTATTTGTATGAACAAAATAAATGATACTTTTTGGTTGTTGCCACTCTGAAGAGTAAAGAAAATGATTTTCCGATACAAAGGGAAGAAAATTCGATTCGTTTTATAATATCAAAACTGTGCTCAAAGGCAACAACTTATCGACGAAGAAATTTTGCAATTCTGAAATAAATTTGCATGCTCGGAAGATGAAACTAATCTCACTATTGAAGCGTGCGAGTTGCTTTGATTCTTTGCCAATTATGCGTATATACACCTACATTATTTAAGAGTCCACGCATTAATGACTCGCTGCGAAATATATCTCTCTCAATCTTTCATTATTTCATTCTGTATCTCCTTCTTACTCTTCGTGGATATATCTCTCATAAAAAGACAAGAGGGAACGATAAATTATTTCTAGCTTAAGAAAATCAACAATCCGGTCAAGTTTCGGCAATTTCATTAAGCATTATATCAATTGTTTTTATATTTATATCTACATATTTATAGATTCATTTATGTTAATCACCTCAACGAGGTTTGGTAAATATTGCAAAGTGTTATTCGCGATCGTTCCTAATGTCAACGTTCTAAAATTTCTTCCACATGTTACCACAGCTGATGAGAATTCTGCTCGTTAAAATTCCGTCAAATTACATCTTATAATCACGAAATCACATACAAAAATGTAAAGTTATTTTATAGATAATTGTCTCCAGAGTCACGAAGATTGTTACTCCTTTTCAGAAAATTCATTGTATATCCTTTGGAGCTACGTTCGTTTAACACTCTTTTTCTATGTTCATACGACTCTGCATGTCTGTAAACGTGACTTTATAATCATTATTGATTTTAATCTCGATGCCTGCAAGATACGTGTGGCTCGGATATCTGTGGGTGTCTACATGAGAGTTTGTTCGTGTACGTACATTGTTGTAGTAGCACAAGACATTATTGTTCTGACAGACTTTTGACCTCATTTTGTTGCATGAACCTACGAAAGACGTTGCGAACGATGCCCCGTCGAACTCGGGCTTTCTCGTGCAATTAATTTCTTCATTATCGCACAATATCTATATACGTGTGACTCATCAATCGAAGATGCAATTAGCCGAGTTTGTAATGACAGCAGCTACTTAGTTACTCTTTCAATAACCGCAGGATCTTAATGTCGAGGGGCGACTTTTCCGATGGCTCTCTGGTTTTCCTTTGAAATTTTACGGAAATTACCTCATAAAACGTGAAACGTTGTACTTAACAAATTAAGGGCTTATAAAGATCGAGCAAAGGAATTGAAGGAATGATTATGCATCAAAATATCGCGGTGTTTTGATATCCTAAATCATTTTTTCTACCTTCATTTTTGTCTCACGAGTGATAATTTTTTACTAAAATATATGTTCGGAAAATTTATAACTAGCAACTTGTCAGATTAAATGTAGTATAAGAGAGGGTATAAGAGAGTGTTGAAACCAAGGCGTTTTAATTTGGATGAGTGATGGTGTAATACACAGAGATCCGGTATATGGCCAGAGCTGCCAAAATCAACAAGAGTGAAACGGTAAAAGTCGGAAGTCTCGACGACCTCCCTCTCAGCTGTCAGACATCGCGTCTTGTAACGCGTTCGGCTTGGCGTGAACCAAAGTCAATGCACGCCGACGACTTTTACCGCGCGCGATCTTTTTCACAAACGAGCTCATTAACTCCCGCGGGAACAAGATAACGATGCTTCGAAATATATTTTTAGTCTTAGCCTGATATTTCATCCCAAAACCTCCTACTGTATCGATTTTCATACGCTCTTCTTCATATTTATATTTATATTTAGTTCAACATTAAGTATAGCTCACCTCCAAGAGTGTGGAGAAAAACCAGGACACGTTTCGCCGCAGAGCAAACAGGGTTGACCTTCATCGAGATCCGTTATCTGAACACCCTGAAACAAATTTTCTTTTTATTAAATCATCGCTCCAGATATTTTTTTATTCTTAAACCAAATTGCATCGAATGTTTGTATTGCTAGACTCCAGTAAACACATTGACAGTAACGTGGAACACTAATTAATGTCATTTGAATCACGAGTTAAAGCTTTAGAGCTTTAAAATGATTTTTTTAATGTCAATAAATTGTACGAATAGACAGGAACGAGAATGTTGTATCAAATAATAATAAATAAATGAAGTACAAATGGTGTTTCCCAAATGATTCAACTCTTTCAACCATACATTTTTCCTGACGTGCGATTCATTCGAAATTTGGTACCTAGAGGTTTTGAGGGTCGCCGATTACGAACGTGGACTCGAAATTCGAAATTAACTATTTCTTTATTCTTTTAAACGAATACTATTTTGGAATTAGATTCAAATCCGTTTCGTCGTTTCTAGAGTTGTAATTTTCAATGGCGTTTGAAAATAAAAGACTTTACTGTGCCATTGAACAATTCAAATGTCCATATGAAACGACCGGAAAAAAATAAATAATACTGTCCAAAGAGAGAAAAACAAACTTATTATTCATTAATTTCTTCTGATTCCAAATTTCCGTCAACGACCACGTGGAAAATTGTATTTCCTGGGATACATGTCGATGCATAACCGACCGAGCATGGACTTCTTGCTCTATCGGTCTCACTAAACCGTCGACAGGATAGAGCTGAGAGTTACGAGATTTAAGTGGTGGTTCGGCGTGGCTGGCTCGAGCTTGGAGCGTCATCTCTTCGCAGGCTGGCGAAGAGTAAACCTCATTATCGATATCTCTCGTTGGATCGACTCAATTATACGCTTACTTTAATCGAATAATGTTTAATCAAAGCAATCATCAATCCTAATGATGGAGTGAAGACGTTATTAACAACGAGTGATTCATCATCATGAAATATATATAATTTATTTTTTAATCGACAATTGGTTGAAGTCGATGCAATTAAACATGTGCCAGCAAAATACAAAGGACTTAAAAATGGTTATTGGGCTGAAACTAAAGTTATGGTTTATTTTTGGGGAACAAAATTGTTAAAATCCACGTCATTATTGTTTAATTTAAACACGTCCTAAAAAAAAATAGTTATTTCCACAGCACAACACTCTAAATTGTCTCATAAAATTGTAGTTTCTAAGCGAATATGAAAATGATGTATCATTGAATGTCATGGATATTCTGAGTCAATAAATCAAGGGCTTGTAATCTTTGAAAGGAATACACGAGCATTAGTTCAAGTTCAAGAGTATTCGTCGCTGGATAAAATGATTCTCTCAACTCTCTGCCTCAGTCTCTTGTTCAGCCTATAAAGCTCACGTTTGTAACAGTCGATAAAACGATCGTTATCGTTTTTCACCCACGCATGTATTGGCAGTAAGAAAGCAATGAAGTTATAGTCAAGAACTGAGATACACCCTTCGATAACGAGCGCATAGCGTTTCTGTACTAGTCGGACATGCGAACCTTTACGCATTTTATATTAACGATATATTTATATTTGTTCCTATGAGCGATCTTTTTTAACGGCATCACGCCCCAATAATGAATCTTTTTGGATCTGAATAATTTTTTATCTCCAAACATTCTCTGAACTCTTATCCTGTTGCTCACTTCAAAAGAAGAAATGCACGCATTTAAAAATTCTTCCTCCCACAAGATACAAGATCAGTGATAACGAAATTTGCGATATCTGCATCGACCGATACTTTTTCTTTCGGTTTTATCCAACTTTCCGCTCGCAGATTCAATCAGCATAAATTAGTTGAACTTCGTTTGAGTCCGTGCATGGTAAAATTTTATGAAAACGAAAAATACAAAACATTTCGAATGAATGAAGATCTTGAAGAACAAAAAAAAACAATTTCGTAAGGCCAAAGTTCAACAGCCTTAAAAACAATGCCCTTGTGATTTTTAATTAAAATAAATCAACATATTTTCGCGATATGCGAATGGAAGGAGGGACCAAAGAGTGTGTGGATTTTGTGATACGACGAAGAGAGACCACACGCGGGATTAATAACTGAAAAAAATATCCGGATGGACAGAGAAAGGGAGAGAAAGAAAGACAAATTTAAAAAGCGAAGGAGAGAGAGAGAGAGAGAGAGGAAGAGATGGATATGTATACTTCGTAACTGATCGAATATGGTCAGTACGCCTACGTGGACCGGCTTTTACCTACGTCGTTTCTGAGCATCACCAAATATCGACTAGACAAACTACGAAGAAAACACCATTCGATTATCTCCATGTTATCTTCATCTCCGTCATGTTTAGCAATCCCAGATAACTATATACGTTTTTTTATGCGTATTCGTGTATACATATGAATCCTGGACCACTTTACCGTGCTCAGCTTTTAACGAAGTCCCTCAAAAAACAAAACAAAAATCTAAAAATAGAGCGTTTGAGTCATTCGTTATCCATAATGGTCAGATTTTTTTGATGTAGTAGCCTCGCCACAGTCACTTTCAAAAGTCAACTCTTCGCGATTAATTTTTGAAAACTTGAAAACGAGATCGTGGATGCTTTTGAAATTTTGCATGGAGTTTCTCACAGCAGTGCTCTAAATGTGTCCTCCAAATTGCAAAATATTCTGTAGAGAAACGCTTCAACGAGTCTACAACCTTAATTAGTCGATGAATCAATACACAGGCGAAACTTGGGTGATGTTAAAACAATATTTTTTACGCCCACGCACATTTTTACGTATAGTTCACACTTCCAACTGCAAAACACTTGGAGTTGAAGAGTCAGCCAAACGTATCGTACAACCAGGCGAAAAATTAAGTGCGAGAGAACGAGAGAGAGAGAGGGAGGGAGAGGGAGCGAGAGAGAGAGACAAGCAGAGTCGAAGCGGAATTAACGAACGTCGATTAGCGAAGTTAAGTGCCGCAGCACGAGCCATACGAGGGAACATCCTATCTCGCGTGTGGACCGACACCGCGAACAACGACACTCTCTACTCTCTTTCTCTTTTCCTCGGTGTCCTACGCGATGCGCTAACGACGTAGGCGTTACGTCGACATTTACTTGATGCGTTGATTCTCTCCTTTTCTTTTTATTCCTCACTCATTCTCTCGGGCTTATTTTTTCTTTGTCTAACTATATCCTTTTTTTCTCTTGAATTGTCGAACATGAAGGCGAGAAAATATTGCGCAAAACAATAGTGAAAATTGTGTCTACTAACGGGAAAGTTACGTTGTACAAATACGAGAATAAGAATTTTTGTTGAAACGGAAGCCTTTTCTTTTTAGAATAAGATCAAAATAATAAGAGCAGCCTTCATCAAAGTACTCCATTGATTTATAACTTCATACCCCGTCTCGATTGGTCCACAGTCTTCTTGGGCCAACTCGGTAGTCTCTGCGCCGATAATTTCGTCCAAATGTTTCGTCATCTTCGTCTTCATCCTCGGCTTCGTCCTCGTACTTTCGGTACCGAGTGGCAGTGACGTTGTCTCGATGAGAAGTACGTCTTCGTGTACGTGGCTCCGTTTGTCCAACAGGACTTTGAGAATTCGTACAAATTCTTATCACAGTCGTGCCGTTTCTCTCGATCGTTGAGAAACTCAAATTGTCATCATCTTCACATGGATCTTCGTCATCAGCGACTAGTTCTCTTGTCGATTGTTTGCCACTAATAGCAGTTTCTGTTCTAGCTCCGTTTCGTCCATTGGAATTGTCCTGACGCGTGTCGTTCAACGATCTAGTAGATCCGACTCTTCTCGTAGAAGAAGAGAAACGATCGTGTCCTTGAGGCACTAATGAACTTTCTACTCCACTGTTTTTCTTGCTTCGACAATCATTGTGATCTTGCACATAATTGCGAGCAAAATCATCCTGTTCGTTCTGGGATGATCGTTCCTTCAACGATGAACATGACGTCCTGGATCTCCGGTCTCTTGAGTCGTTGCGATCCTTCATATTGATGAGCTTCGGTGGTGTCAATGGCCTTGAGTGGCGATCATTCTTCCAGGACGATTTATCGTAATCATCGTCATCCTCATCATCGTCATCGTTGCATCTCGATGGTCTGCGTCTCGTGATGGATGAATCATGATCCCTCCTTAAAGATTCCGATCTTTCTCGGTTATGAGAACCGTTTTTTCCATTATGATTATTATTAATGATATTGCTGTTGTTATTGTTTTTATTGTTGTGGTGATTATTACTGGAATTATTGTTATTGGAGCCGGGCCCAGTGTCCAATAAGTTGCGACTGGTCAGTGAGCTCTTTCTCGTTAAATCAGCATCGCGGGTTTCGCGGTATCGAGAATTTTTTCTGCTCGCTCGTTCGTCATCGCGATCCTCCGAGGATCCTCTCGTAAGTTCCGAACTCCGATGTTTGTGATGATTTTTATTTCTGCTTGAATTTGAATCTTTGGATCTTTGATGATCCTCGAATGAGCTTTTTCTCGAGAGATCAGACTCTTGGCTCTTGAACGAAGTTTTTCTACTCAAATCAGAATCTCTTCGTGGCACTCGAAGTGCTCTCTCGTATCTATGAATTTGAACGTCGAATTCTTCCGGCGATGCTTTGTAACGAGTGTGATTTTTTCTGCCGGAAGATCCTTTTTTTGTTTGACACTTGTCATCATCAATGTCACTGCATTTTTTGGAACTTCCGTTCTCTCCTTGAGTTCTGCTTGTTCCATGACTTCCAATACCATTGCCACCATCAAAATTATCGTCTTCTCTGCTCAATCTCCTTGATGCGGATCCTACCATTTCGACCTTTTGATGCTTGTCACGACTTTGCGATCGATTTGTTGAGAATGTTGTACTTCCGTTTGACAATCTACCGTTGTTGTTATCAGTGGGAGAGTACGATCTTCCATCGGCGTGTCTTCTGGATCTTCGCTCAAGCGAATGAAAAACTTCGTCATCGTCGAATCTTCGATCGGGCGAATAAAATCTATCGTCACTTCTGCTCTCCTTTCTTCTTCTATCAGAGCGTCTATCCAAGGAATCGCCATTCGATCCGTTCGCGACTCGTTCGATCGGTGAGTACGAACGATCTCGTGTGTTTCTCATTCCACCAGAACGATCTATCGGCCCGTAGTCATCAATCTCTTTGCAAACGGTTCTAGTTGGCGAGCGAAGCTCGTCGTTTCTGTCATCCCTCGACGTTCGGTTAACCGATCTGCCACGTTTGCTCCCGTTCAAAGACTCGTTTGTACGTATTGGTGTTCGATTTGTGACATCATTGGAGCAAAGATTTGCACCGACGATCGATAAGTCTTCGATCACAGGACGTTCGCCACGAGTCAACGAACCGATAGTTCGATGATGATCGCGCCTTGGTTCGATTCGCTTGACCTGCTTCGTCGAACCGTTGCTTGTCTGTACGCTTATCGAAGAATTACCGTTGGTCGTCGTCGCCGCCGTCGTCGTCGTCGTCGTCGTCGTCATCAACGACGTCGAAGTCAGTCTCGGCTCAAAGTTATCCTCGTCATTTGCACTCTCCGCAAGATTATATCTCGTTATTGATGAACCGATCGCAAAACTGCTTGTCGTACTTTTCTTTCCAATCGGCGCTCTCCTTTCCCTCTGTGAATAATCTTCGACCTCGACATCGCCCCGGAATCGAAAGTCCTCCCTGCACGAACTTCGATGGTAACTCGCTGTGGCAGTCGGTCTTTTCTCTTGATCGTCGTCGAATTCACGATCATCGACGTAATGACTCATCCCAGGGCCACCTCGGTCCCGCAACTTTCCATTTCTATTGTCGAGCGAACGTTCGCGGAAAATCCCTCTATCGTTGTTCTCTTCTAGAGCAACATCGTCATCCGGACAGTCGTTACAGTAAAACTCACCCCCGAACTCGTCGTCGATCGAGTGATGACTATCCTGACTCGGGCCCGAATCGAAATTCAACGAATTCGACTGGGAACCTTCTTTGACCCAATTACTACGAAATCGCGAAGTCATGCTGCTCGACACTGTTAGTTTCTTACTTATTTATTGCATTACACTTTATTAAGGTCCGATAGTCACTGTCACCGTAGTTTTGCAAAAATTAATCTTGAATTTATCACAATCTCGAGAGGTGGAAAATTAAAAAAAAACAAAGACACTTCCAAAATTAGAGCAATTGGATTAAAACACTTTCATTTGTCACACCCGGAATGCAACACTTTGATTTTCAATGAATGAAAAAACTAATGTTATCAGTCGAACGACGTTGCACTCGCCGAGTCTGCTCGTGCCGATGTGATTCTTCTGTGCGAAAAAGCCTCTGGTTAAATCCTCGTACGAATTTAAAAGTATGTACCGCGCGCGCGGGCGTGACCATTCGTGGCCAAAGCCAAATCGCCGAATCCACGACTGTGTATCGTTTCTCTCGAGCTGTATCCTATCCACGAGATTCGAGAGGAACGCTGGGAGAGAGTGCACGCTCTCGACGATGGTAAGAGTGAGACAGAGGCGAAAAAGGAGCGAGTAGTGCCATGTGTATGTATGTGTGTTGTGCCGATCGCGGTGCGCGTTTCCAAGCGACCCTGAAAACTTGCCGGCACTTTCACGATCGCGCGACCACTTTGGTCCCGGTGCTTGAACGTCGTCGTCGTCGTCGTCGTCGTCGTCGTCGTCGTCGTCGTCGTCGTCTTCGTCGTCTTCGTCGTCGTTTTCGTGTTTACGTCGCCCTCTGCTTCTTCACGAGAGCAATACACAGCGAGAGCGAGCACAGGGCATTTGCCTTCAACTTTTATTCTCTCCCTCTCTCCCTCTCTCTCTTTCTCTCTCCCTCTCTCTCTATCTTTCTCTTTCTCTTTTCTCTTTCAACGTCAAGTTATTTTCTTAACCTTCCATTAAAAAAATACTGAACACCGGAATAAACGAATTTATTTGACTTAACGAGCCGTAAGTGATTCTCTTGGAGCATAATTCTGTACCAACGCTTAAAAAAATGTCTCACAAATATTTTTGAATGGAAAATTATATTACTTCAACTAAAAACAGGGAACAATGAGAAACAAAGCCAAAATAACGTAATCCAGGAAACATTTTAAAAAATCTCTGTTTCTGACGACGAGTTATAATTGACGATCTGTTCTCGCAGATGTGTCTTTCGGTGACGTTAAGATTCCATTATGAATTCAGAATGTTGGGCGAGTTCAAGCGAATGTATTTTCGTGAAACTGCTTGAAAATTATGTCGAAACATTTTCCCAGCAAATTTTTAAATCTTATCCTTAAAAATCGTCAATTCAATTAACTGTTATTAAGGATTTGGATCAATAACCCGACGTATCCCCCAAATTTTCGGAACCAAATTTGCACCTAATCCCTTCCCATTTATGGGCAGCTGGTACCGACTGATCCAGGTCCTTAAATACGATGGAAATGTGCTCCCCCTAAGAACGCGTATAAAAACTGTGCAAACTTTGATCGCCAATATCTCGAGTACGGTGAATCCTTTTCAAATTTTGCACATAGTTTCAAAATGATTTTTCTCTGTGCAAAAAACTAAAAGCTTCAAGTACACGATTCATAAATAGCTGTGAAGTGAACTTCCCTACACCTATATACGAAACTTTTGAACCCTTTACGTCAAATTTGTTACGATACGAAGAGATGGCTTCGAAGAAATACAAAAAAAAAAATACAAAAAAGGCTTTAGTATCTTCTGATCTCTACTTCATAGGCTAATATCGTATTGCTACGTTACAAAATCCTGATTTTCTACTCGTCTTTGATATATACTTTTGTCCTGACGTGTCGGTCGCTCCCTGAGGTTCTTTTGACTTGAAGATTCTACAATCTTTATCTCTGTATTCGTATTCTGTTACAACTAGTCTGGTTGTTATCGTGTATATCCATATATATATAAATATACATGTATTCGTGTATGTGTATATAATATAAACGAATCCGCGGTGAGAGAAGAGCCGGACAAAAGTCGCGAGGCGACGGCTCGAGCCGAGAGAGCACGGCGAACTGACGGCGGCGGGAATACGAACGACGTTCTTCGTAGCCTCTTGCCGGCAATATCCATGAAGCCTGCTGCTTCCAGATCCAGCAGTTGCCTGACACAGCAGCCGGCCTACGGACTCCTCTCTCACTCAAAAGTCAGACAGAGAGAGGGAGGAAGAGAGAGAGAGAGCGAGAAAGAGAGAGAGAGATAGAAACGGGAAAGCCGGGCAGGTGACGCCTCGCAAAACCCGACGACTGACGGGGATATAAAAAGTAAAAACGAGCTAAACTCGTCCTGGATCGAGACTCAGCACTGAACCTGAACTCTTGGAATCACACCTATATCTTCTTACCCCCAGGATGCATGGACACTGCATGTTATAGTAATTTTGCATCGATGCCACCGAGTCATTCGATACTCGCTGTAGCAAATAATACAAAAAAGCTCCTCTTCTCTTGTGATACATTATTATACATCCAAGTTTTTCGAAAAGTATTCAAAAATATCTAATTTATAACTTTGAGAACATAAAATAATCTGCTCTTTTCGCGTAGACATGCTTTTTGAATTCTTTCTGAAATCAAACTATTTTTTTTTTTTTTTCAATCCTGACCTTCAATCAAGCTTCCAGTCAAATACGTCGATTAATAATTTCACGATTGATAAATTTTCGATGTTTTTATCTTTGTTTATCTCTTATCAGAAGCCACTTGATTGTTCGCCAGCTGCGAATCGTGGTGAAAAAAACAACCTCTAAATGATTCGTCACCGCTGAATCAATCGAATACCTCAATTTTTTTATGAATCAGTCTTTTATAATCCCACTCATCCCGCTGCAACATTGTCTTAAATTAATCCTTATTACGCTTGAAAAAAACTCTTTGATATCGGCTTCGAGTAAGCAGGGGTTATATCTTTTTAAACAGACATTGTATATAAATATGCTTATAAACGCATATTTATACACGCGAGATCCATCACCAGAACGGTCAAGAAAGTTAACGGGTCCGTGAACGACGGCTCTGCACAATTAAGTTCCGTTTTGCGGTCAGCTCGAGTTTCCGTCTGGTGTAATTGCCCGCCACGGAACTCCGGGGTGCGTCTCTCGCTCCGATCTTAAACCTATAAGTGTGTCTATATATTTATGTACTGTACGCCCCATATAATCGCCCATGGCTTTTTTTTATCTCCTGCTAATGGTTTTTCGTCGAGCTTTCGAAACTCCGGATTGAATCTTCGCGTACACGTTATCCTTCAACGAGATATATAGAGCTACGGCCACTTTGGCATCTGCGCTGCGATGCTGTCAGGTGATTATTAAACTACACGACAGGCCGCCGATCGTGACCTGGTCGACTTTGTTGCTGCACTTTTGCACCGTTCGTATGGGCACTCTCATGGAAAGTCAGACACATTTTTGGTCTTGTATTTTTGAATCCTCAAGTTCCAACGGAATCTAATTCCTTTGCACCCAGAAAGAAAATTGAGAAGATTTAATTAAGATGCGGTGAAGGTACCAATCTAGTCAAAGTTTCTTTCTACAGAATTTTCCAGGTTCAAAAATGGCGCAGTTTTACGAATGATTTTATGGGGAGCAGTAGAACTAACTATATTTCACGAAGGAACATCGAAATATTTCTACCAATTAATTTTTTGGCAATTACGGAGGAACATATGACGAAGTTTGTTAAAAAAAAATCAAGAATTTTGATCGTTCAGTTTCTGAGATACAGGGATGTAAAGTATAAGCTCTGTGGCTTGGATCTGTGGCTTGGATCTGGGGAAGATGGTTATTTCTCAAACTCTAACTTTCATATTAAACATTTTTTCCCAAAGTTTAGACGTTTTTACATCTTTATAAGATCCATCAACTGACATTATTAGAATATTCCATGCAAAAGTTATATACAAGTTTGAAAAAATAAACCTGACAGTTAACTTTTGAAAGTGACGGTGGCGGATCTACTACGTTATAAATAATATTATTTTTCTTCCTTGACTCATGTCCTAATAGAGTTCTAGTTGCTGATGAAAAACCGAAGAATTGTTTTCTTAAGGAGAAGAGCATGAATTTAAGAAAAAAATAATATTTGTAACATCGCATCCGTTCGATTTTCAATTATGTCATTATTTAATGTAATTTGCGTGGATCTACAATGATCTAGTGATTCAATGATTTTTCTGAACAATGCAAAACCCCACATCGCTCGAAAAAAGAATGAAAACTGATGGGTGTTAGAATAGAAAAACTAGAAATGAAAATATCTTCGATACGTTGGGAAAAAAAGAGCATTTGTACACAAAGTGCCTATAGTGTCTGTTTTATATGTTATTTATTTTTCGTTGTCAGAGTATCTCGAGTGGCCACTTGCGAAGAGCCTTTTGAGAGGCTCGCTCGTAGCATACGGCCCTGCGTGTGGGTTGCAACAAGGTCCTGCCAAGACGCCCCCGCTCTTCGAGCCCCTGCTACTAAAATGTCTGTACATGTATATGTATATAATACTAATATATGTGTATACATACTCATGGAGGAGCAACAGCCACCGCGCGTCGAATGACTGGACAGTGGGGAACGAGGCCTTATATCAGCCTTCGCCCGAAATGGTTCGAGACCGTAGATATTTTTCTACGTATATCTTTAAGTTGGTGAAGATTTGTACAAAAAATATCGGTACAAAAAAAAAAGAGTTGAAAATTTCGTGGTGGAGAAAAAAAAACCAAAGGATTTGTCGAACATTCATTCAATCTGGAATAATGCCATTTGCAACAGCAAAGATATAAGACTCACTCAGTCTTTGGCAAAAGTTCTGTTTCAATTTACATTTTTTACTTAAATTAAATCCCTTTTACTGTTGTTATTATCGGCATTATTATTTTTATGAACTCGAGAATTATCGTCATACATCTCAATTAATAACTACTTCGATATAAAGCCAAGCCTTTCGGTACGTGCACTCATGAAAATGTATTTTAGTAAAAAAAAATAAAAAATAAAAAGTAAAAAAATTAATTGGGCCTCGAATTCCGAACCAGAACGATCATATTATTAATCAATTAAATATACATATGTCCTTTATCCGTAGATACTTGTACATGCGTACTTAAATGCATTGAACGTGCGCTGAATTGACGCGATTTATGGGCACTCCGAAACACCGGTCTGAGCAGTTCTGTCCGTATCTACTTCGCGTCATGGTATTTCCACTTCGTTCACGCTACCATGCTACGCGCGTTGGTGCAACAGTACCCGTCTTTCCCTGCACTCTCTTTCTCTTTCTCTCTCTCTCTTTCTTTCTTCCTCCCTTTCTTTCTCTCTTTCTCTATCGTTTTTTCTTATTTATTTCTTCTCTTTCTACTGATCCTCGAGCAAGGAGCGCCATGCAACAAATATGTGTACGAGTGCGTGTGTAAACGAGTTAAATTATTCTCTAAGGAGATAAAACTTACACCGGGAGTGATGCGAATATTACTAGATATTTGAATGCTGCTTGCTCGTGGAAATGGTTTCATGCAATGAAGAAATAGCGAGTTTTTCAAACACACGTGCTCGATATTGCATTTTTTTTTCTCATTTTCTCTTTTTTAATACCAAAATTATGTTTTCTCTTTACATAATTGAGGTTTTTTCGACACAATTATACGGACCAATGCCAGCCTCAAACAAGTGTTGCAATTCAAACAATCTCGAAACCATGTAATTATTATCGTCATCATAGTTGATGGAAGAGACGACAAAATTTGCGTTTAACTTTGTGTGAGGCTTGTGTCACTTCAATATTATATTAAAAATTTTATGATATTGTTTTTTCACGAGGTGATTTTTGGTAAAGTAGAATTTTTTGATTAATCTCTTAAGTCGTCATTACGACGCTCGATTGGGATTTATGAGAATCCGTCAAGAATTTGACGGTCCACGTATTATGGCAAATCTGCTACTATAAATTCCAGTTTCGTTGAACGATCGATGTATAAAATACCAACGCGTCATTCGAGTTTCGCGTTTACATAGTCGAAGAAAACGGGTCATGAGGATTAATTTTTTTTGTTCTGTTTTTCGATAACTATTTAAATTTCTTGCCTGTGGTTTTTTCGCGCTGAAAAAAACTCAGAAATTGGTTTCTCCGGTATCTGAAATGCCACTTTACTCTTATCGTCAAATTATTCCATCTCCATTTATCAAAATTTATTTACAAATAATAACGTTTTAAACATACGGAAAAACACAACGCTAAGTTGGCGGTCTCGCCACAGCGTTTTTCAACAAATTTTTCAATTCACGGAATAACTTTGAAACTTCTGAACAGAATTTTTCGTGCAGAAGTTGAACAGAATTTTTTTTCTATTTAACGTAAAGGACGATTCGGTGGGGTTCACTGATCCCACAACAAATCGAAATTTCGTGAATCTTTCGCGACACCGTACGGCACTGCCTTGGAGACTCATAGCTACCTTGAACGAATTATCACACGCCGGACTTACAGAAATCTACCGAACGATCGACCGAAGGCATATGACGTTTATGGTGTCCCACGTGCCACGACTGATGCTTATTGTAGTAAAGTGTACATCAGACTCAAATTTTGATCCCAATGAAGATTTTTTTAAATAGTATCAGCCGATCAATTATTAACTCTGCGACTGCACACTAGTGAAAAAGTGCATCATCAATTTTGCATTTTTTTGGATTTTAGAGGTTTAAAAAAAACATTCACCAGTGACGAATTGAAATTGAAACTCCAAACAGCTGTGCAGCTGAAGGATTGATTATGAAACGGTATCAAAACTGGGGGATAGAGCAAAAGGATTCTCAGGATCGATCTCGTATTCGCATTAAATTTTCTGAGAAAAGAGCTTTGTTAACTTTGACAGTTTATTCCTGAGCTCGACACTACTAAGAACCTGGTTTCTTCCCATATTTGCAAACTATTTGACATCTTAATCAGTCGGCTTAGCTATAGATTTTTTGACTTAGAATTCTGAGGTCTGAATTTAAGCTCATGGTAATAAACATTCATGAGGTCTATGAGTGATCGATCATTCTTTCAAGATTTTCAACTTTGGTTGGTCGATTTTTCGTCCTAACAGGGATAAAGAAAATTGAATTTTTTCCGGTTTTGTAAATCTTCGCAATATCCGGAAAGCAAACTAGCAATGCATTATGTCGATGACGGTTTTTCCCCTTCTTCTGCCTCCTGCGGCGTATGAAACTTTTGATGTTTTAAGAGGTAAGAACCTTTGAATTATTCATCGAGTAATTCGACACCATCTCCTCCCAAATATATTGTGTCCTTCAAAATTGAATTTGCACCTTCCGCGACCACGGAACTCAGGGAACTCTTAATATGTAAAGGATATTCAATAAATATCTTTCTGGAAGTCGGATATTTCTTTTTACTCTTTAAAATAATAATATTATGGGACTCCAAATTTATTTAAGTCAATATGATATAATTTCATATTTCTTTCCATATTTCTGGTCATCGGAAAAGTTGTCTTCGCTAGAATTTAACATTTTTAAAGCAAAGCTCATTTGCGTAAAAGTAGATTTCAGTAGATTTTTCACAAGCGGAAGATATTTCCGTTCATGTTGATTCAACGAAGATTAAAAATCCTAAACCGGTGATTTAAGGAGCTAAGTTTTCAAACCATCCGAACATGGAATAAAAAAATAAAAAAACTATACCGCGATGAGTTTAGAATTAGTTTAATAGCCCATCGATCAAAAACTTGCGGACTCCACTGACCGAACGAAAGATGTTAACGAAACCTGAACCAGATTGTAGCAAAAATAATACAATCGAATCATTATTGAGCTTTTAAATAAAAAAGCTTGATGTCGATTATTCCAGATGTTGAAAAAAAAAAAAATTCAATCGTTCACACGATTGGATCACCGTAAACGGTTTAAGTGAAAGCGAATGTAGAGAAGTGTGTGAATGGTAAAAAGGGTTCTGGGAAGTGATGGTATCATCCGATGACATTGAATCGTAAAACCAGTGGTTCGTGGATGACCCGATGTCTGGACGTCGGGGACGTTCCCCGATATGTGTATACGCGACCGGAAGTGACATCATCCAGCATGTATCTCATTGTACCGATCTAATATCACCGAAATGTAATTCCGTCGTGTATAATAAGCCCGGCCAAATTTGACGAAGATTGTGTGGGTGAAATATTGTGTGCATATGTGTATGGATATACACGCGTAATATATTATTTCAAGCGTGACCGGGTCAAATTAACACATCCCATCATTTCGGTGCCTTCGTCATTGAATTTCGTGCAAACTATTCGTTCCGCATACACACATGTAAATTCAATTTTATCGTACGAAAAGTTTTTCGTCTCGATCATTATGGGTTGGAATTATTTTCATAACATTCATTATTACGTTCAGAAACCTTATTGCCAAAATTTCGACACTGTTTATCATAAATTACTTCATTTTCCATTTGATAATTGATTATTATACGATTATTTATTTGCATTAATTGATTGATATTACTGATTGATGATGTTATAGTATTTGAAGTGAAACAAAACAGCGGAAAGAAATTAAACCACAAAAACACGTTAATGTGTAATATCGTTCGCAGAATTTCTCACCGGACGACAACCACGTGTTTTTCCACGTATATCGCACAATAAATACATGCATAAAAATTTTATCTATAGAGACATATGTATATAAATGTAGCGAAAATTGCTCCTGGCGAGCCGAAGCACAACGTAACTAAACAAAGCAGCCCACAGTTTCCTTTCAGAGCTTGATATACGCCATTTCATTTCTTCTCTCTCTCTCTCTTTCTCTATATTTCTCTCATTCTTCCAGTCAACCTCTTCTTCTCTCTTTATTATCTTTTTCTCTTTTCCCCGCCTGTTGAATGTCCGACTATTTTTTTCTCTCACTTGCAATGCCCTCTCTTTCTGTCCAATCCAACAACTTTTGATGTATGCATGTGTGTGTGTCTCTTTATATGAGTGTTTTGTATATGTCCCCGCAAGCATTTGCTTGTTAAATATAGTAAATATATATGTATGCCATGCATAGCCCACATTCCGGGATGTTTATACTCACACTTGCTTTTAATCAGTGACTCGGCGGAAGGAACGATACAGACGATGTAGAAAAGCCACCCAGTCCACAGTAAAAGAGCCACAGAAGGAAAACTTGATTTCCGTTCCAAAGTAACGAAAAAATAATAATTATGCGCCTAAATATTCACGTTTTTATGCACCAAGGGATATTATCTTTTGCTCCAAGGGAGCTGTCAGCTTTTTTTACATTTCCTGACAAGCTGCTTTTTCGCGCAATGGTTTCGTACAACTATGTACGTTTTTGGCGAATCGTGGGAGTTCCATTTCTTGGGACGCTCACCAGCTGAATCTGATAACCGTCAGCGTAATATCTGTCCATCGTTACATTCGACTTTTTGGTCCAATGTTTCAAAATTCAATTATATTCATTCTTATAATTAACCTCTCGAGTTTTTGTCGAACTTACGTTGACACTTGATTATTAAAATACTATTTCAACGGCAAATAAATTGATGAATTTCGTACTTTTGGAAGAAATGTCAAGTTAACTGCTCGTAAGGGTAAATGTTTGGCTGAAGGGGTCACTTTGACGAATTGAATTCACTTTCTCATCGGGTTTGTGTAACAATTTATTTCTCAAAACCTGAAGAACAAATGTGTTTTAATTCGTTTAAAGAATTAGACACTTTATAGTCCAGTAAATATTTCTTGTTATAAACGAAGCAGATGATGGAAAAAGATCACAAAATTGATACTCCAACTAATAATGAGAATCTCTTACGTATCCATTCGGAATAGCCTCGAGGGTATATTCCTAGTTGCACAGAAGTGAAATGAGAAAGCCCTCTAATGGCGCGATCCTGGGGTCTTTATGAACGTGGTGCGAGAAGGAAATTTCCGGCATGGAGTGTATATATCTATATTTGTACACCATGGGTACGTAAATGCATGTGAGAAAATAATTGAGCAAGTATAAGCCGCAAACACATATGTCAATACAAGCAATCGCGTGTTAATTCCACATTTCATGACGTCCTTAGCAAAGGGAATACTCAATCGCCGATACACTTAAAAGTTTAACATAACCTTTTCATCGGGAATTAAAATATTGTTACAAAGTTATTCAATTAACGGTTACGATTCGAGACGGACAACTTTTGTCAATTCTCGAGGGAGTTCTTCGACGAAAAGGTTGTATGTTTGTTATTTTTGTTTGATCGGTCGATATGCTCGATCATCCAATGCCAATGAGACGAGCAATTAAAAAGTTATCACAAAGTTATCAAACATTATTCGTTCCAATGATGAATGAATTTTTGTTCACACGTTCATTCGATCTCGCGATATCACGAGTGCGAACATTCGTTCATTTCTACGTGTCCTTCGGCTACGACTATTTTTTTTACTCCTACATTACCGCGTGCGTATATACTCAGCCACGAAATCAGAGGCAATGGAGAAAAAAGAAAAATTCAAAGGGAATGACGAGAGAGTCATGTATATCATGAGCGAGATGATCCATTCGGAGAAACCATATAAGTTGAAGCTTAGTTGGTATAAAAGCAGTCGTAAGTCGTGAATTATTCAGAGAACAATCTCTTGTCGTCGCCAAGACTCTCTTCCACCCTCACTTCTCACTCTCTTTTACTCTTTATCTCTTTCTTTCTCTCGCTCTGCATCATCGACCTTTATTAAATTAAACGTCAGCAAGGCTAATCTCCTTCGTCTCGAATGCTGAACGATAAAATCTGCGTTTATACCCTCGGTACATAAACGCACTTTCGTTACGGCACTTTTTACTCTTGATGATGAAACAACCAATCTAGGAAATCGAGGCGATTAACTAAAAATGTACATATTCTTGGAATGTCTTTTATTATTTTCCACAAAACAAATCTGACATTTCAACTCCACTTTTCATCTGATATTTCGTTTTTCTACCACAAGATTATTTTAGTCTGATATTTTATTTTTATATTTACTTTTCGTTGTTGCTCTGATAAAAAAGTTTGTTGAATTAATAAAATGTCTCATGACCGAATGTTAAATGAAAGCATATTATAAAATATGACAAAAATTTGCTTGTTTTATATCAAAGTTTTTTTTTCGTTCGAGTAAAAACAGATTTCATGAGTTCCAACTAACCCCAAACATGAATATTTTCGTTGAAGTTATAAAATCATGGTTGTTATTATTCTCACATTTGTTAGTCATATTGTCGAAGTCAGAGCAGAGTATTTGCCTGATAGATTACTTATTAGAAGAGATAATGAAGCTGACAGTGCTGCTGCGCACCGAACGAAATGTTTGCTGCACCGTTTGCTATAATCCTTTCACGAGAACTCGCTCTTCGGATCCAACGAAATTAGACATCACAGTAATAATTACGATGTCGCGCAATACGACGACACAGAGTTTGCAGTCTTGTGAAACTGCTATATGAAACTAACATCCCAAGACATTGAGTCTAGTGAAAATTAAAGGTGTTTATACATCATTGGAGGAGTTTTGAAGTAAATACGTGCATTCTGGTTCAATAATGTCACAGTTGATATAATTACTGGGATTCAGTAGTCACACAACATTTCGAAAAATGAAGGAGTATATCACGTTGAGAAATAAAGTCAAGAAAGCTTTTGTTTTTTTTTTTCAATATTCGTCATACTGTGATAAAAAAGATTTTCAACAACAATTGAGTCGATGATGGTGATAATAATGACGAGAATGTCTTCTCGTCACATCACTCTGACGAGTTGTTTCGATAGCCATGTAACATGAAACGAAAACAACAAGACTTTTCGCGTGACAAAGTAGTTATTCCAAAGCTCTTTGGAAATAGAAGAAGTAAAAATGTAGGTGTGTCCAATTTTTGACAACGATTTCGTATTCCTTGGAACATTCGATCGACAATTTTTCAAAAGTGTTCAAACGAGATCGTGCCATTTATAAAAATTGTCTGTTGACAATAAACTGCTTTATTACAAGGGATTCGTTGCCACCCTTCTATGAATATCATTGTGCGTTTGTTTTTTTTCGTATTAGAGAGGAGCAGAGCTCTGCCCTGGAGACCCATCATCATATTCTTGGCAAGGGTGAACGAATAAACTTTCGAAATAAGCACAAATGTGTACCTTGCTATAGCAAACAACATGTATCGATGTATGCAATATCTATATGTTTATAAACCTGCGTGTTACTGTATTCGTAGGCTGACCACACTGACATCGAAGGGCGCGGAATAACTGAGAGGGTGCAGCTCAGATAAGGCTGCAGGGTGTGGTTAAATATCTCCCCCCTCCCTTCATCCTTTTCCTCGGCACTGTGCACGTAAAAAAAATACGTAAAAGCAAAAAAGCCCATGTACACAACACACCATTCGCAAGACTGTCTTGTGTTTGTGAGAACTTTCGCGTGTTACGTCTGCACGAAAAGAAATTACTCCGATCCCAGCCTAGTTTTTGAGCAAAAAAAATGAACAACGAAGGTATGTTCTGCGGGGACGAGTCGATGAGCTTCATAAACGTAGGGTGAATAGACTGGTAAGGGTTCGAAACTATACGAAACAGACATCGTTGAGATGGTGAAATGCCTTCAATTTCCGGCTCAATCACGTTTGAAAGTGCGTTGACATTTCACGAAACTAAAAGAAAAGACCTCACACATTCGAATCACGTTTTCAAACATCGATCTTCGATATTCCCTCGATTCTACATTGATCGTGAAATTTCGTTATCGCAGCCATTTGCGAAACTTCTAGATTATAACGAAAAAAATATGCTGCTTTTATGAAAATATAGTTGAGGATTTTTCAGGAATGCTCGTTCAAAGTAGATCCTACAAAAAAAAATACTTCCACGTGCGATTTTTCACTGTTCTGCTTTTCAGGGACGCAAAACATTGCGTCACCGAAACTACACCCCAGACAGAGACATAGTTGGTGTCAAAAACGATATACGAAATTGCACGTTTTATGAATCGCTGAATTTCACTTTGTACTTTGCGCCACGCTCGCAACGCCGAAGCCACTTAACTTTTTCGATTAATTACTTGTGCGTACACGGGATACTTGATGGGGCTACTTTGACATCAACGTATTTTCGCTTGCATTTATTGACATTATCGCTCAACAGTGTTTGCCGACTCCATATAAAACTTCATAATATAACTCAATTAAATTTATTCTCAACGAACACTTTATTGAGGGGTTTCATAAGGAAAAAAGTCGATGCATGCTCTCATGCAGATTTTCATAAGAACGAAAACTAAAAATTAAATGAAGCCGACATTTCTTCTTGCCCCAGAAAGTGAATTTTGCATTTCTAAGTATGAATAATCGTAGAACCGAACTTCAAAAAGTCTTTTTTTGTCGAAAAAACGTTCTTTTTTTATTTTCTAAAAAAATCCCCCTCGATAATTATTTATTTATTTTCATGAACTCGACGTTCACGAAAAGAGATCGAACTTTCAAAGGACTTTTTAAAATCCTTACATTTCGATTGTTATTTATATTTCTCAATTCCCGATTTAACGATGGGAGCTATTTACGAATTATTTTTTTAATTTCTTTGGTTTTTTCAATTCCAGATAATCTCGTATATTTTCCACCCTTATACAGCTCATGTTTACGGAGCCATCAACACGCTTTATTTGATTACCGATGATGATTGATGATTTGCAAAAATGTAGAAAATCGACGGTAGTATATTATCGATTACGTACACTTCAGGCTCGTCCTCAAAATTCTCCCTTCGGCCTCTCACATTTTGGATTTGTTCCAATAAAATGAGTGTTTGCTATGTAAATATTGTGACATCCACCGTGTTTGTGGTATCCTCATATAATATTCAATTACGAAACAGGTTTTTTTTACTATCAGGTATAAATAAAAATATATTTTACATACATCCAAAAAAAAAAAAGAAAAAACGGAAATGGAAAAAGAAAAAGCAACTTCTCGCATACATCAATCAAGAAAATTCTAATCGATTCACGCACCCGAGCTCTCACACCCGCGCAAATACAGCGAACGACAAAAAATATTAATTAAACTCGTCAAACGGACGTTGGGTGAAGTGTGTTTCAAAACAATATGCGTAGGCGAAACGCGATATGCCAACGCGAAGTATGTATGTAACGTGTTCGTTTTTTTCTATTTTGGTTCTTTTTTTTATCGTTCCAAGTCCGTTTCAACATTCCAACAAGAGAGCGAGAAAGAGAGAGAGAGGGAGAGAGAGAGAGAGAGAGAGAGAGAGACAGACAGAGAAAGAGAGAGAGATGCTCTCTTGGGAAATGAGTATAAAAAAATTCGATGGCAGAGAAGGAAAAAAAGAGACGTGCACTTCGCGGTGGCGTAATTCAATCTCTGCAGACGCGCATACGTAACATTCATGTGTTTGTATATAATATGTACATTGTTGGTGTTAGCGATGATCGCATCGACTAGTATGACAAAATGTTGATACCCAAGAGAGCCCCAATTCTCAATATTTTTACGATTAATCCGATTAAGTCAGCAGATGTTGCAGCAGTATTCCCAGCGTTCAATTTCACATGACATTATGTCACATGCAATTCTATGAAAAAGGTAAAATCTCCATCTCCTATCTATAAGTCTGTATAAGCGGAAAAAAAAGTCTTGTCTGTGTGGCTGTCTGGACATTTGATTGTCTGTAACTTGAGAAGCACTCTTCCGATTTCAATGAATCTTCTATACAGAGAAGAATTCACAATAGAACTTGGGCTGCGTAACATTTTGATAAATTTTTTATTACGTGACGCCAAAAGAAATGTCAAACGTAAAAAAAAATGTTTACAGTGTGTTGAAAGAAAATAAATGAAGAGACCATTCACTTTGAAATTGCAAAGTGTTGAGTTAGGATTTTTCGACTCAACATTCGGTCTGCGCATGAAGAATGTAATTTTTTTAATCGAGTTCCTCAATAAAACTGCAAACTCTTGATATCTCCTTTGCATTTTACACCGTGGCTGTAACTTGAAGAGAGAGATTTCATAAAAATGTACGACATTTATAAAGGACACATATCTTCGAGGAGGAGGTTATGCGCCTCTTCCTTCATTTTTCATGCGTTATGAATAAATTGGCTCGTAAAAGAATAACTTCCACTTTGCTTGATAATGCGTTATTATATCACTTTTTTTGTTTATGATAGGAAGATTTACGAGGAACTCGTAAACTGTTGACTTTGTGAGTCAAGAGTTTAATGGGAATGGACGCACAATTTTTAAAAAGATATAATGCATAATATTTACAGTGGGGCGAATAATTTGTGGGTTTTACGTGATGTATTCAAAGCTCTTGGTTTACAAGGGACTGCGCAATATGACGGGGTGAAAGTGAAGATTTCATGGGGTTGAAGACGAGCCGGAAGAAACTTTAAAAAAAAGCCTATATACGTAGCTACTGCGTACATAGAACGAAATTAAAAGACTTCTTGTTTCGTGTTGATATTAAAATTGGACCTCGTTTGCATCGCGTGCTTTTCTTCAGGCGAAACAAGAAACAAGCATGAGCCCGGCCCTAGTCACACGGGAAAAGTAAAGAAGTGGCATTTCTCGCCGTAACGAGACGGTGACATTTGCTCTTTGACGCGAGCAAGCAGCAATGAAAATTTTCTCAATTAATGTAGATGATGAAAATTTTTGTTGCCTGCGCTCCAATTTACTTTCATGAAACTCTCTATTGTCCCCAACCTCGGGTTTCTAATGATTGAATATCATTACTTCATTATACTCTTTGCTTGTAATCACAAGAAAGAATAGTTATTAATTATATAATACAATCAACAAGTTATCACTGTGACACCAAAAAATAGAAATCTTGATTAATTTAAAAAAATATTTTCCTTTCCAAAGTAGACTCTGTGCTTGAAATAATTTGCTAATTTATTTCGATCTAATTAATAAGTAAAACATGTTAAAATTGCAGTATTTTTTGCAGCATTTCCAATTTTCCTAGTCCATTTTATTTATCGATCAATTCAAATATGTTGATGACGCCACGTGCCAACAACTGGTTTGGCCTTAAACCGTGCGCAAATAGCATTGGCACGATTTTATTTGTTACAAGAGGAACGACTTTTCGATCTCTCTTTTTCTCAATCCTGCAGCATTTTCGTCTCTGTCTTTTCGCTATCGAGTGTTTTCTTTTTTTTTTGCTCCCGATCGCATGCATTGGCAATTTCACGCTGAAGACCACATTTGCAATGTTCGTTTGACTTGCTAGCATAACCCGTGCATCATGCGTGCTGCCGATCGTGCGGAGGAATAACATTCGCGTTGGCGAGGAATTCGTTACACGCGCGTTCAAGCCACGAAGAGTGTGATCGTTCGCTCTGTCTCCAAAGCTGGACATTTAATTACGAAACGGAAAAAAAACTCCGAAAAAGGATGTTTTTCGTTTTATTTTGTTTCGTTTTTTCGATTTTTTTTTCTTTTCTACAAGAAAAGGCTTGATGGGAGAATGTTTCTGTTCTCCACGCGATATCACCACGCTATAAAACTTGTGTACCAAACGATTTCCATAAAAGGTCGTGGGCCGCTGTGAAAATGAATGCTGTGTGAGCGTCAGAATTCTCGAGTGGCTGATGTTAGGGATATACACTGAGAAAAAAAAGGGCCCCGCACGAAAGATCCTCGAGCACGAGTAGTCGAGCTAAATTGTGCTGCGAAAGCACTCTTTTCTTTCTCTTTTTCAACACTTGAAACTTCCGGGCTGCGATAGCAAACCTTCAGTTTTCGTAACGAAGGGATGACATCGCTGGTGACACTTCTCAGATTACTCAGACGCAAAAGGCATTTCTTTTCCTACTCACTTTGTAAATAAACTCTGGTGTCGTTACAGAATATCAGTGACGATCATAATGTCCACTACTTGAGAAAAAAAAGAACAGTATGGACTGCTAACATCCTTAATAAACAACGCGGTTACGTAAATTGTAAATTGAATTCATTGAAAGTCGCAATGTGTATTTACAAGGGAGAACATGATTATTAGTCTGTGGAGTAAGCTGAGGAATCGAATAAACTTCGTGTTGTGAAGTTCGTTGTGTCACCAGAGCATTTTTCAACAATTTTTTTTGTAATTTCGAGGAAATATTCAGAGCACTATCATGAAACTATCTGCAAAATTTCGAAAGGATTCGCTAATTAATGCTCGCTGTTGCCTCGTTCACACCTCCACACATGTCGTTTTTATTTTGAAATCTAAAGTTCCAAGCGTGTAAAGACGATACCGGGATTTTTGAGATTCGGAAATCTCTTACATTTACATAACGACGGACGTAGTTGTTGGGACGAGGATAGAACGATGATCGTATCAATATGATACGAGGGGTCGAAGGGTTTCGTATATTGAGTGCGGGTGAACGCCTTGAAGAAACGTCGACGAGGAACGATCCGATAAAAAAGAAATCGAGAGGGGTCCTCTGAACTCCTTTTGCTCTACACAATTTCTTTAACATATACATACATACGTATAAATATATATATATACTTTCTTCACTAAACACGTGCTTACGATACTGGTTACGCGAGCACGTATCTCGCGCATAAACTCTCCCTCCGCGTGTATCGATCAGCTGAGGGTCGACTGTGAGAATCGTGAAGTAAACGACGAATAAGAACGATATACACGTGGATAGTGCGAACAACCACGCGAATGTCATACCAACGGATAGATCGTAGAAGAACCTGATATGCGGATGTCCTCAAGAATTATTAAATTTAGTTGAAACACATATCCATACACATTCGCGGCTTGTTTACGTTCTTAAAAAAAAATGATCGTTATGAGAAGATAAAAAAGTCCGAGCCAATCAGTACGGCATATTTTTTCATTATTATTTTGTCAATCAAAAAGTTCTCTCTTGGTGAAGTGATGTTATAAAACTTCTTTTTTTTCCTAGTTTTAAAATATGTTTGGTTTTTTGTTTCCAGATGCACGAGAAAAATATAAGAACGTCCGAAACATATTTTTACGCGATTTTAGAAAAACAATAAACACGTGTCCTAAATGGGAAAAAAAATCGAGGAGTTTCGAAACTATTTTATCCAAAAAATCATCCCTGAAAACACGATCCTTCACAACGAATGTTAATGTGATTAAAATGTTCGTATATATGAGCACGCCTGAGAATATTTGCGATAATGAAGCCAATTTGACAAACGAATAAAATTTCTGACGATTTTTTTAGTTTAAAAAAAAGTTATAAAGCAATTACGCGATACGCTAGTCAAGTAAGATTATTAACACTTTATTGCGCTCACAGCAACACACACACACGAAGAACTCTCAATGATTAAATCGTTCTCACATAAGTTTGAACGTAATACGAAAACAAATAAAATCTAATCTGGTTGAGTCATCGATACAAATATTATCGAGAGTCTTTGCTTCTCGGCAAAGTTGCGGATCTCTCGGTTGCACACACGTTGCAATTTTGAAGAACGACTTCATTTCTGACTGTTATGACATCATCACGGATAACATGCGTTATCTCTCTCGAGGTTTGTCCTTCGGTTGGATTTCACGGCGTGAGAGAGATTTTTTTTCCGTCGATATATAAATTACAACGATCGACATCAGCCAATATTATTATTTCAAAATAAAATACATCTTTTTCGTAAATATGTCTATGAATATTAATCATAGAATAATATAAAAAATGAAACGATAAAAATTATGGTTGTCCCAATGAGAGAATGAAACATTTGTCATTCCCCATCGTAGTCAGAAAAAAATCTGTTCATTTTAGCAAGATACGTAGAAAGGTCGAGGTAACGGATTTCAAAATACTATAATAGATGTAAATCATTATAATCAAGAAATGACGTGGGTGTGGATCAAATGAAACTTTTTGATGCTTCTCGCGACTTTGGCAGTTCTATATATAATGTGTAAATCGATCTTAAATATTCTGGAATATAAACATATGATAAATCGATTTATTATATGCCTCATTAATTCCATACTTTCGGCAGCGAGGCATGCCAATCAGAATGTACACCTTGTACATTATTATCCGTCGAGGTGCGACGGCCTCATCGTTGAGCACCGATAATTATACGTTTTATACCCTGTACCAAGTATAGCTTTATTACCAGGCATATTTATCTCATATGTGTGCAAATATATACAGACACATAAATATACAGACATTCATATATTTACATGTAGGTGCATATATTTATGTATCAAAACGTACATACATATGCCACATTCTATTTAGTACCGAATGTATCACGAATCGAGCGACACAACACCTTGACGATCGTCTGAAAGTGGGTGAACTCACTTTTTTATCCTGTCAAGTACTTGTGTACGCACAGCCTTTGGCTCCGACTTACTGGAGCCGATAAAAAAATAAAAAAAGCTCTATCTCAGCCTCTGGTTTGTTTGTTCTCTTGTTCTCGTGGCAAATCTATGACACGCGATCGTAGCAGACAGTGAATTTTTTCCGTATGTAAACATTTCGCGAAACGTGAGTCACTTGTGACGTACATTTGACTTAAATTTACTTTTTTTTTTCATCCTCCAGCTTGAGCAAACTTTCGTGAAAGTAATTTTCAATTTGAGGTTCAAGAAATTGTGGCTGATTTT
Organism: Campoletis sonorensis; assembly: GCA_013761285.1. Classification (NCBI taxonomy): domain Eukaryota; kingdom Metazoa; phylum Arthropoda; class Insecta; order Hymenoptera; family Ichneumonidae; genus Campoletis; species Campoletis sonorensis. The sequence goes on along the minus strand of JACEOJ010005731.1, from coordinate 21,970 downwards.
GAATTAGTGTAGGATCGATGGAAGCCTTTGAGACTGAAAGGAAATTCGAAGATGATGAAAAGAAATTTTAAAATCAATGCAATAGAAATTATGCTTGAGAAATGGAATTTCATCATTTATTAGCTGCGCGCTCTCAAATAGGGTTTGCTGTATTAATCTTCTCGTGAAAACGGAAATCACTTTGTAGGGATCGTCGATTTTTCTCTTTCAACCTAGTGAATATTGTATTGAAATTTTTATTTATGGATTAAAAACGACGATACTTTGCTGCAAAACGTACATCCCAAGGCTTTTCATGTATTATAATGACTACGTGGAATTTATGAATGATTTCCGGAGGCGTTGAATTATAGTATCAGAGGTTCGAGGTAAGCGAACTTTTCATGTGTTCACTGCGGATGTGAAAGAAGTACGTCGCGATCGACTATAATATTATCATTTATAACGAGACGATAAAGGGCTCTCTTTTATGCTCGATAGATATTATTAGATAAACCATTTAAGCGTGTTAATTGATTGTGGAGAGTTCAATCGAGGCACTTAAACACACGATATGTGTATACTAACATCTATGATGTTCGAATCATCATCATCATCATCGCAAAAGTGCCTGAAATATGTAAAACTCTAAATGAAAATATTCGTGTTATTTCCGAATTATTTACATTGATTTCCATCAACGTTTCATGGCAATAAACATTGACTCGTTTTTCAAATTCCAAAATCCTTCAATGACCTTTGTTATTTTTAGTCTTACGTGGTTTTATGAAAAATTTGTAATCAATCGTAACATAAAAACTTTTGGGGCCAAAATTGTCATGAATTCCAAGTAAAAAAATAAAAAATGGAATCCTCACGATTAGCGAAGCACAACACGTATTGAGTAACACATAAACCAGATTTCTTATCTCATAGAGGAATTATTTCAGCTTTTTGTTGCTTTTTGCACGTTATAAAATAACTGATTAAATACAGTTCCTCAAAACTCGTCGATTGGCAACATGTGTGCTCACGAATAAGCAATCCAGCACTTTCACTTTACATACATATGCCACATATTTCAGATCGTTTGTTATTTATAAAGAATGAGATAAACTAATATATCGCACAGACACGATACTTAATGTGTTTGATTTTCACGCACGTGCGCATTTTGCTTGATTGAGAAATATCAATTTCATTGATCAACGTAAAATAAGCCCATTGTGAAAATACAGCCTCATTTCAAGAGTCTTTCCAATCAATGAATCGGTGAATAGTCAACTGCTACTACATTTTACCATATACTATGATAATTATTTCAAAAATTAGGCCTATGATCCAATATTTAAAAAAATCATAATTGGCACCGAAACATAATGAATTTTTCGTCATGACAGTAAAAATGGTTTTCAAATGGAATATGTTTTGCCGTAATCCTAATATTCTTACATCGTAAACATTTATTTAATCAGGACGATGCAACAACTATTTTTTTTCGTTTTTTTTCCCTTTCGTAATGTGGTTCAAAAACAATCACCTTAAATGCTCAATTTTAGTAATGATTAGAATGATTTGGAATATGAAATGAAAACGTACCTTTGCAATCAGGGCCTCGACCGAGAAAGACCGTATTCCATTCATTTCTGTCAACTATTCTGAATATTTACAACGGATCTGAAAAAATTTCGACCCACACGATCGTATCGCGCTAGTTATCTTCGCCCTTCGCGTGACGAACAATTATAAGATCATGTTGATTGACGGACCGTATGCGCCACCATTCGTAGCCAATTTATATAAAGGCTTCTCGTGCTTGATTCGCACGTTAGTTTCACACATATCTCACCATGTTTTATATCACGTATATGTATATTACGCGAGAACGATCGATACAATAGCCTTGCTGTTTGTCAATCAAGGCGCTTTGTAATTGCTTTCGCACAAAGTTCACCAGAACCTAAATTGTTCCTTAATTAAGAACGTTTTAATTATGGGGAAAGACTGTATCTCGATATTATTTGCATGACTCGTCAAAATTAAGCACCATAATATCTCTCACTTATTTCACTGATCAAACATTTATATATCAATCAAACTCTATCATGGATTTTGTAATTGTGCCAAAACTTTTGACATTTCAGGCATTCTCAAAGTGCCAGAATTATGGGGACCATTAATTTCGTTGCACGAAATGAGTCCCTTTGATTTTTGAGACTAGAAGACACACGAATCAGTTACCGATTGGCTACTTAATGTCGTCAAACGGCTAATTGACTAAAGTGCAATTACCTTGGCCCCAAATTTATTGTGCAACATAATTTTTCGATAATTAAACAATTTTTCTTGCGTACTTTTTACTTATTCAGTGATATTTAACTCTGATTTTTCGAGTATAGATTTACACAACCGTACAGCTTTTTATTGCAAGTTATCGTTATTTATTGATTGCGGCAGATAACGATTACGCGATAACGAGAAATTTGCAAAATTGGCACTTTCGTTACGATGAAAAATGTCATATTTATTTCGTATATTAAAAGGTAAAGCGAATATCGCGTTCGAAACTGCTGAAAAAACTAAAACGCCTTTCGAACTGTCAAGTAATTATCACCTCGGTCTGTCATCGTTTCTTCGAATGATCACAGATATTTCGAAACTTGCGAAACTCTTTTTATTATTTGATTTTTTTTTTTTTTTAATGCTTCTTTCGCAATAAGAACACAAACCGGCTAATCGCCACAATCCGAAAATTGTGTGAACATTTTCTTTACGCTCGTTAATTCGATAACACACTGCACACTTTTTTTAATGAACGTTTCAATGCCAGCCGCGGTATTTAAACGGGACAGATGGTGATTTTTGTTTTCACTCGTATGCGAAGCGATGAATCATTGGATATACACGCGAGCGTCGATCAAGGAAACGCTCTTTTATCACTTTTGCTTAACCCCTCCACGTTTTCGTTTGTTTTTTCTTCTTTTTTTTCCAAAATTGCGAGGCCGTTCAAACTTCTGTCTCGAATCAAAACTCAGAGGAATAACCAGCTACTTAAAAAAAAAACCCGCGCAAAAATCACCGACTCGTTTATTTAATGACAATTTTACGACTATATTTTACATCGCAATACATTTACTTTTTTCTTCCATCTTCGATTCTCAATATCTAAGCTGTCGAATGTACAAAATGCTCGCGCTTTGCTCACTGCCGATGGACGTATAGTTGCCTCGCCAGACACACGGCAAAAGCTAGACGCGGACGATATTCGAAACTTGTCTCGCGAGTCGCGCGGAGGAGTAGCGCGCTTGCGCCCCAAGTGTTTTATCGTTCCACCGGGAAACACGTGGTCATGACTTTCGTACATATACATATATAAATAAATATATATGTGTATTTCGAACGCGCAATATCGAGGTTCTTCGGCCGATCAAACGCAATAGCGGATTTTTATTACTTTATATCTTATTTATTTATTTGTTTATTCATCAACATTTCACATGGATTCCGCGTGTTGATTCATTCATTTCGTACGCATCCATTTCTTTTTTATTACTCTCTATTTATTGCCTAAATCATTGATGCTAAAGTACAATATAATGGAATTCCTTTGACATCGATCATTGAACGAAAAATAAAAAATTGTCAAGTTGTATCATCGACGTTTCATCGTCTTGACAAAACTATCGATGAGACGTTTGAAATTTTCACTTTTTCTCTCGTTGTTGGTAAGGAAAAACTCACAGAAAGGATGCTCTGCGTTCTTCTCTCAAATGCAACACTATTTTGTCGGTATCAAGTGCAACTGAGTACATTTGAGTGCGTGAAAGGAAAAGATAGTGAAAGATACGAATGTGTAAGAAAGCGAGCGAGAAAGAAAACGAGGCTGTGTGTATGTGTGCGCGTTTTTTGTGCGTGTGCGTGAACGAGCACGTGGCGCATATATCCAGTTCCGAGAGGTATGTCGACGATATTATAGTATATCCCTGAAAGTATACGAGTGTATATGTTTTCCTATATACAGGCTTCTCCACGAAAAAACCGAAAAATCAATTACTTGCGATGTCTTGTTTGAAAATTTCTTTAAAATATAAAGAGCCTTCGCGAATTTGTACTTTTCAGCATTTGAACGTGAAATTCTTTGACCGTAAAACAGTCTTTCTCATTATATTCATTTCGGATGTTTGTTAACATTGAATCAGAAATAACTTCGAATCGTAGATTTCGAATTTTCAAAATTCCACATTTAAGATTTCAAACCTGACAACGCTTTGAATTACAATTAAAGAATAATAAGAAAATATATTAAAACAAAATTCGTCAGTCAGTTCTCGAAGCAGAAAATACATATTCAGTGCCTCGTCAAACTCATCGTTCCTGGTAAACAACGAAAAGCGTCGGCGCTTTACGTGGTTTGAAAATATTCGAAAAAAAAGGCACGACTTAGAAGAATGTGTTTGTATGATAATTAAATGAAATCCGGAAACGAAAAATGTTGATAAACGAAAAGTGGAGGTTCGCAAAATCGAAAAAACTCGATATCTAGAGAATAAAAATTAAAATTCTTTAGGCATAGGCGAAAAAGTGTGAACAATTGGGCGGCTGAGTTGGCATGAAATGGTCCTTACGTACAACCGCGTCGCGGCCAGCGTTCGGGCACTCCGCGTCGCGACTGCCGTCGCGGCTAAGAAGGAAAAAAAAGAGAGAAAGAGAGAGTGAGAGAGAGAACGATAAAAAAACCGATGCGATGACCTCATCACCAGCTCGCTATGCTCTCTCTCTCCTTGCCCATGTCACACTATACCATATACTAGCCATACTAAAAACGTTGTGGATTTTTATCCCTTCCTTCACTATGTACTGATATCACGGTCGTGCGTCCGCGATTCTCGCACCTTTATAAAATTTACATGTACGTTATCCTATCCATGAGTATATGGACAAACGTGCGCCCCCGAGGTGTCCATGAATGTTTGCGGTCACTCTGAACCCTTTTTTTTCCTCATTTTCCCTTATGATATAAAATAGTAACATCTTTTTTAGCCATTGTGCTATTTAATTCGTAATTTTTCATAATAAATCGAAAAGTATGAAAGTTTCAGTCAGGCCAAAGCATTTTTCGGAACGAATCGATATTTATTTTTCATTTTTTCTTCTACACGCGGCTTTTCAAAAGTTTTATCACGAAGATAAATCACAGTATGTTTGTAATAGCAACGTCAAAGTATAAAAATACAGTCATTGGAAGAATTGAGGCGTACGATTCATTCCGGCAAATTGTAATTTTCAACGGGTTTGTTTATTTGTTACATTTGTACCACCCATGACTTTTAATTACTGCTAAACGATTATTTTTCTTGAACAAACAGACGAAAATAAACGAAATAATGTTTTGATATTTCAGTGAAATCTGTGCCAGTTATTCAGAGAAAGAAGAATGAGTGGAAAAGGTAATGGATTTTCAAGGTGCCATCGCGTTGGTTGCGGTTAAGGTCATCAGGGTCATCAGCAAGTGAAGCGCGGATAAATTGAATAAAATTCTTTGGACAAAGTGAATAGGCTTTGCTTTTGTTGATTTATTCATTCAGGGCTAACTTTTCGACCTTAAGCTCAAATTTGTCTGACGTTTTACCGATTTGCAGACTTTTAACAATCAGATTAAGTTCTCTTAGGAAATGGAAGAACCAGGTCGTCCATTGATGAAGGAAATGAGTGGCAGTGGAAAGAATCAGTAAAATGCTTTTGTAATGTTTTTGTGTTCATGAGAATCTGTGGCTTTTAAAATCAGATTAACTCTCGGAATATTCCAATTGAAGCGTATGGCAACTTTAATTTTCGAAGGATCCGTTAAGTCGATCCATTGGGTAAAATAAATGAATAGAAGAAACGGCGGATGGACCATATTTTTTATACAGTAACGTCGTAATGGTTGTTTGGGTTTGTTTAGATTTATCGAGTTTCTCTGCATATTTGAAACGATCCACAAACTCACCGTCTGACTGAATCGAATGCAGCCAGTGTACCAAATGGGCACATGACAAATTTTCTACCTATAAAATATTTCGCAGCTGCACTTTTGTACCGAGTGCAATGCATGCTTGTTATTATTTTGTTTTACTTTATCCGCTTGGCCCAGAGAGACTAGAAAAAGTGGATTTTATTTTTTTTGCAAATTTTTAATGCAAAGCAGTTTGAATAATGTTCAACTTTTCAACTATTTTTTGTTTTACGAACAACTACATCAATTACATTATTAGATAAAATATTTTTTAATCTCAGTTCAATGTTTTTATTTGACAATGTTTTATTTGAATTTTCGTATTAAAAAAAAAAAAAAAATTTAGTTATTTTTATTAATTTTTTAATTTTTTAATTATTAATTTATTATTATTATTATTATTATTATTATTATTATTATTATTAATTAAGTTATTTATTAATATTTGATATTAATAATTAAAAAAAATCAAGATTGTGTTGTCGGTTCAAAAATATAAATAGAATAAAATTAATTTTCAAGTTTCGAAGAAAAAATGTATTGTTTTCATTTTTTCCACACGAACTGTTTCTCTCGCACTTGAGAACAAGGTCATTTCCGTTGACCTTATTTATTTATTACGAAAAGAGTGCACAACGCTTGACAAAAGTGTGAAAAATTAAAGTAAATTCGATCGAAAGTGTCAAAGTTACGCTGCACACTAAATTTATTGAAAATAATAAACTGCCACGGACCAAAAGCTTTCGTCCGGTCGCACATAGCAGTTGACGAGCTAACGCTTTTCCAAACTGACTTTAAAATACAACAACGTTTTAATTTTGGGTGAAAGTAATTTGTCTCGTGGATCCATGGCTGCAAACTGACTAACGATTTACGCCGGAAAAAAAAAATTGAAAACGTACAGGTAGTTTTTACCTCATTTTGTAACGGATTAGAGGATACGTGAACGCTCTTCGTAGTCGTATGTGTGTTTATCAAAGCCACGGTATCGGAGAACCACCCCAACGATAAATCGATCGAACGTGTCTTGACGCTTACCAGCGGTAGTGTCTCGACATGAGACGTGCTTTAACCTTTTAGTTTCATGAGAGAAAAGGACCAAGCGTCATGTAAAATCGAAAGAGAAAGAGAGAGAGAGAGAGAAGGAAAGAGATCCGATGTATTTATCGTGGGCGTTTGTGTGCATGCGGACTCTCGCAAAAGAGACCGTTATTACGGAAATCAACGAGGGGAAAGGTAAGAAATGTCAGATGGTGGCGGATATATATCGTGCCAACATTTTGATAAGTTCTCTCAAGAGACGGAAGTTTCATGATTATCATAAAATATCGTTGCAATCCATGGGATAAAAGTGTTGTTAACCCCTAAATTGTACACTGGCCCGAATGGCGTAATTAATTAGCGAAATACAACTCACCTCGCCGCCTTGAAAACCTGGATATCTCGATCAAAAAGCTGTATGAATTGGAACATTTTCAAACAAAGTTTCGAAGACCATGGACAGTCGAGGATGCTATTTCTTCTTATTTTTCTTCGCCCCTCCGATTATCTCCTTGTCTCGCTTTTTCTCTTCCGCCCTCTCTCTCCGTGGGAAATGTGCCGCTTCAATTTTAAGATTGTTGAATTGTTCTTTCCAAATAGTAAACACGCGGAGCAACAGTAAACACGTTTTCCGTTACGAATTCATTTTTATACTGATAATAACAAAATTTTGTATTTCCGGTTAAGCGAACGCAGTCGGTAAAAGCTATTCGGCGTCTTTTTGGGAAAACGAATATAGCGCCACCCTCACGGCCTTACCAGGAACTTTTCTACCGAAGTAATAACTCTACCCAAAAAAACTGTACCATCACAGTTATATGACAAAAAAGCACGTCCTCCAAACAGCTTTACCAAATGAAACAATATACGTTACAAAACTACCACAAATTAAAAAGCCTACTAGACGAAATCTCTACTAAATCAACTCTATCTTAGCTATTTTTTTTTAGGGTAGAATTGTTATTTCGGTAAAGATGTAAGTGTGCCAATATCACTGCCCGTCAGAGGGCCTGGCCCAACCACACATACATCCTTACATCATCCACATGATCGCATCGACACCCGACACAGTGTTTATGTCACTTTTTGTTTCAACGACGCGAACACGTGAGTGAATTGAATTTCATTCGACTTTAATTATCTCCTTATTCCTCGAATTAAATATTTCTGTGAATCGTAAATTCAGAACCTAGTCACTCTTTGAAATTATATTAATCACATGATCAAACTTTAATATCTGTCAGATTTGAGGTTATCTTGAAGGAGTGTTTATTTCTGAATTGTTAACAATACATTATTTTTTGAACGGTTTTACAAATTATCCGTCTGAACAAAAATCTCGATGCACAAGTATCAGATGAAAAAGTTTCTCAGTTTGGAACGAACAATCCTTCGATATTCACGATTCAGAAGCAAGGTAGTAACCATTGTAAAAAATTCGTTAACAGACACGTGAAAAATGGCATCTAAAAAACCAAATGATGGCAACAACACACATCTTTCAAATGTCAAAATAAAAATGGAACCCGGTACTTCAACGGCACCGCTCTTAAAAACTATCAAAGTGGAACCAGGCGTAGCAAGTGCAACGACTAGGCTGACATCTTTTCGCATTCCAAGGGATCTCACATTAGGAGCTAATGTGAAAAGTGAAAAACCCAAAAAAGTCTACACACCCAACATCAATGTACAGAGAAATAAGAAAAAGGAGTAAGTTGAGTGAATCTTTTATTTAAACTGAGCAAATTTCGGTCTCAAAATGCTTTGGCGAGACTGCTACCTCAAGGATGAACGACACATTTCGCAAGTTATTGACATATTTTTTTGTTATGTGAAACGAATTTGCTGATATTTCTGAACACAATCTGAATTTTCAAAAATTTCTTTCCAATTGTTTTGCAAAAGACTTGGCAAATTCCTATGAAAACACAAACTTCTCTGAGGACAGCAAAAACTTTTGTCAAATTCTTAAATAAAATTGTGTTCTGGAATATTGTCATACAGAACATTTATTCGAATAATGCGAACTTCAAATTACTAAAAAAAATGCTGGTAAAATTTTGGTTTTTTTCACTCAAGACAAGTTTTTGAAAGTTGCTTTACAATTTTTTCATTTCATAGCGATGGACCTTCCGTCAAAAAGGAAATTAAGCCTGGAAGAGGAAGGGGTCGTGGACGAGGTCAGGGTGATCGTGGACGAGGGCGAGGGAAAACTCCCAGTAATTTGATTCAGGTACGAGGCAATGATCAATGAATTATTCCAAACCGATATTACGAAATGTCGATAGCAGTATCTTTTCTTTTAGTCGACAGGTATATTTTCAGAAGGTATAACAGATTTGCCGCGTGGGAGTCGACGAAGTGGCGGTGGATATCGTGACAGCACCGGCGAATCAGAGTCCAAAACATCATTCATGGAAAAACCGTTGCTCAAGTTCAATCAAACTATTGACAAAGCCGATGAAGAAGAAAAATTGAAAGCTCTGCTGAGGGATGATTTTATTGATGACGGCAGTGATCCTATATTCGAAAATTCTCCAGTGTCACTGCCTCTAGTTAATGAGGGTGAGTCAATATTCTTTTCGAACTTTTCAACTTTTTCACTAATTCAAAATATTTTACTATCGAACATCCAATTATTGGGGAAATTCATGGATTTTCGATTAAGCAGATTTCCTTCGAAGTGAATATAAAACTTATTTCGTGCCATTTTTTTTCGCCAGGTAAACTGTATAAGAGTGAAACGAAAACGGAAGCCGAGATGAAAGTTCTACCAGAGGAGGAAGAAGTTGATGTGAAACCAATAATCTTGTCAAACGGGGAAGGTAAATCTTGACTGAATATTCTTCTAGAAATATTGTAAAATGCCGGATCAGAAGTTCAATAAACTTTTTTTGCAGCTGTCATGCCACCCAAGTCGACGAAGGATAAGACGAAACTTGAGGTCGACAAGAAAGACCACAATGAAATTGCACAAATTATTGAAAATCCAGCAACCGGTTACTTGTTAATTCAGGTAAGAATAAATACTCGTTTTGTTAATCGTTCGAGACCTCGTTCGACCGAGAGACCAAATAATTAAATAAGAATGTACGAAATTTCATCCAAATCGGTCGTTGGAACCGAGGTTGAAAGTAATGTTATTTTTTAAAACTCAAGCCACGACTCTAAAATATTTTCCGTTTCCATGAAACTTTCCGATTTTCCAGTTTCCGGACTGTCTTCCTGGATTTCGAACGGATGACGAGCCGACGGATCGACGTTCGCGAAGGCAGGTAGAGCAGAATCCACCAGTTGTGACAGAGACTAGTGGAAAATCGGAGTTCTGTACATTAGGAAGTTTGAAGGGTGGTCTGTTAGGAAAAATCCAAATATGCAAATCCGGGAAAACGCGTTTCGTCGTGGGTGATAATGCGATGATCGTTGACATCGGTTCGAGGCCATCTTTTCGTCAGGTAAAAAAAGAAAAAACAGTGCAATCTGCACGTGAATGAATCTTTGACTCGAGCATTTCAACATGAATATTTAAAATCGTTTCAGGATTTGGTGGCTACGAAAATCGACGCAGACAACACAAGTGGCGAGTTGATAAATTTGGGATGTGTAACAAATACGCTAATATGTTCACCCGATTGGGAAACGATGCTGGCTAGTCTGTAAATAATAATAAAAACTTTATTTCTAATACGCATTGGGATTTCATCACTTGGAAACTTAGGCAAATAATTTTGATAGAGTTTTTCTTTTTCTTATTCTTTTTATTCATGTATTTACCAATATTCACTCAGGGCGATAGTCTGCAGTGCAAATTCGATGAATAGATAATAATTATTGAAATGAAGCACTGCAATTTACAAACTGATAGATGAAGGGGAAAGGGGGGTCGGTTTGAATAGTTCCAGAAGTTAAATTCGTGAATATAATCCACAAAATAATTCTATTCACGATTGTTAAACAAACTGAAAATTTTGACGGATTATAAAAACCTTTCGACACTCGGTTGTCGAATATACTGACAAAAAAACTAATGACGTTCTCGATGATCGAAATACATCGAAAAATCGAGCAATTGTACACTCTTTCTTTAAATTAAACATGTGATAGTCTGCCTTTGACATTTTCTTAATATTTACTCGTTATTCGTCCAACACTGAGATGGGGAGGAGAGTTATGGAAATTCATCCTCGAGAATAATAATCGATTCGCGTGATGGAATCTTAAATCTACTTAGCAGGTAAAAACGCCAATTTCGTGTTCGTACAGCATTTGTCGATGATGCAAGAATACCTTCTAAGGTCACGCGTATAAGATAGTGGCTCGAGTATAAAACGAACAAAAATAATATGTATATATATGGATATATATACGTTTTTATATATAATTTTTCTTTTTATCCGTTCTCAGTCACTTCGTTCAATGCTGTGCCCTTTTTTCATTGATTTCAATGCTTTCTCCCGTAGCTTCTTCTCCAATTCTTCGGTGTTGCCCTCACTGACGTCTGATTCCTCGGAATCTGCGACCTTCTTCTTTTTGTGCTTCCTGTGCTTCTTGTGTTTCTTATGCTTCTTGTGCTTCTTGTCCTTCTTCTTTTTCTTCTCTTCGATTTCGCTCTCCTGATCGACAAACGATTCAAATAAATGAAACAGTTTCAAATTCAAAGTTTGTGATGCAAAATATTTCGTTCTAACTAGTTATTTCCTATGACAAAACAAAAAATTGATTTTTAAGGGTGAAAACTTACCTCTGACTCGCTGGTGCTGGTTTTAGTTTTCTTCTTGCGCTTCTTCTTCACTTTTTCCTCGTCGCTGCTATCATCAGGCTTCCTTTTTTTCTTGGCTTCTTTTTCAATCACCTCATCCTCTTCGGAGCTGGAATCCTTTTTGGGTTTTTTAGTCTTCGGACGACCTTCATCTTCGCTCGTCGAATCTTTTCGTGATTTACGAACTTTAGATTTCTCTATGTCGGACGAACTGTCGCGACGTTTGCGCGACTTCTTCGGTTCTTCGTCGGAACTCGAATCCTTTCGCTGTTTCCTCGATCTCGACTTGTCCTCCTCGATCTTGCTGACTTTTTTCGTCTTTTGTTCCTCCTCGCACGATGTCGACTCCTTTCTCGTACGTTTCACTTTCTTCGTTTCATCTTCTCCGTCTTTTCGGGGTCTTTTGCGGAGCTCGGTCTCGAGCATCTCACGTTTCTTCTGATCCTTTCGGTCTTTGCTGCGATCGTCCATGGATTCTAAGGCCAACAAAAATTGTCAAAAATTAGCAATTTATTTCGTAGAATAAATTTATCGTCGATAAATGTTATAAAAACTTGACTTACCAGCTCGACTTGTGTCGCGAGAACGTTTCAATTTTTCCACATGTTTTCGATCGTCATCCGAATCAGAACTGCTGGCTGCTTTGCTTCTGTCGGATTTCTCATTATCGGACGAAGCTCTGCGGGACTTTCGTGATTTGTCGCTCTTACGAGATTTCTTCCTCGCTGAAAATTAAATCTCACGTTATTGAAGCGAAATTAATGAAGTAAATAAACGCGAATTCTTTCACACGTGGATACTGGGACGATAATAAACGACAGCAATCACGTACTTTCCGGTTCGCTGTCCTCAGAATCCGTCGATTCGTCGCGTTTGTCCCTTCGCGATTTTTTCACCTCAACCAATCTCTTGGTGCTCGATGGTTCGATCGATTTTTGAACAACTTTTTTGTCTTCCGGCAACGATTTCATGGTCTCTTTTGTCCTCATCAGTCTTTCGTCCTTTTTCAGTTGGAAAGAATCGACTGAAGCCATCATCGCGGTTTTCGGCGAAGCTTCTTTGCTCTCTCTGAAATGGATCAGAATTAAATATTAAATAAGCATTCGATTATTAAATGTTTTATCAGTGGCCCCGAGAACAAAACGGAATAAAAAACTCACTTGAGTGTCAGCATTTTCGCTTTGGCAGCGGCCAAGATGTCTTCGGTCTTTTTGAAAGGCGATGGAGTGCGAGACAAACTTTTGGAGAACTAAATAACAAGGAGAATTCATTTTATTGATCGAAAACACAATCTACGATTCAAGGACAGAAAATCAATAAATGAGAACGAAAAAACGTGAAAAAACATTTTCTGTAATTTCGAAAAAAATCAAAACGATACTTTTCGTATTAAGAATAAACGAAATGCAAAACGTTTACTTTTTCAAAACATATTTTATAGTAACAAATTACCCTGTGTCTGCTAATAGGCATCGAGGAAGGTTGAAGTTTCTTCGGCGAGACGCTGACATCGATTTTTTTGGCCACTTCAACCATTTTTTTCACTTCCTTTTCAGAGCGTTTGAGTGCGGGTTCTTCTTTGGCGGGACGTTCTTTTTCGCGTCGTTTGTTCTCCTCGAGCTCGAGGTCGCGTTTTTCCTGCGATCTTTTGCGTTCCATAGATTTCCTGAAAGCAGAGAAAAACCCGCAGGATCGAACCTTGTAAAATAGGAAAGCACGAAGAAAAAAAAAGAAACGCCAACAACTCCCCAATGCGAAGAAAATGGAAGTGAGAAAGAATCCAACACCACGATGAATTCGGTGTTTTTTGTTTTGTGAAAAAAAAAAAATCAAGAATCGTCGCCCTGACTCACCTGGGTGATGGCTCCCCATCGCTAGAGGAACTACTCTCGCTACTTTCCGTGCTACTCGACTTGGACCTGCCATTTCGCAATTCTTTTCGCGAAATCGGCACGTCCGGTCTCTTAATTTTTTCGTCAATCGGTTTAGCCTTCTCCCGCAGTGACTTATCCCTCGCAATATCTTTCACACGCTCAGGAGACTTGTTAGCAATGTCTTTGCTGTGTCTTTCCACCGATGGGCCATCTCTCGATCTCGATCTGCGCTCCTTCTCAATTCGACGTTCTCTGGAATGCTCACGCCTGCTAGATCGGTCGCGGGACGAGGATCTATCGTACCTGTTCGATCGATCGCGTACGTCTGGCGACCGACGTCTGCTGTTTCGACGATCGGGCGATCTACGACGATCGTGACGCTCCGAAGATCTTCGCCTTCGATCAGCTGAACGCCTCCTTCGTCGGTCACCGGGACTCTGCGATCTACGACGATATCTTGGCGGGCTTCTGCGTGGTGGGCTGTTCGAACGAAAACATTTATTTCATTTATTTCTTCCGAAATCACTTTTTTTTAATCAGTGTTTTTAAATACGTTGTTCTGTGAATGTAGAATATTTGAAATTATTTTATTTTCAAAATTAAATATATTTTCACAAAATGAAAAAGAGTTCCGACGGTCTAATCGACTAATTAGTCCTGGGCACATGTCCGCGATAAATATTTTGTTTAAGTCACAAAAAGTGGAAATTGAAATTACCTTCGCCGACTGGGGGCCCTGCGAACTGAAGGCGGTCTCATGCCGCGACTGCCGCTGTAACGATCGATTCGTTCGCGTTCCCTCTCGCGTTCTCGATCTCTCCTTCGGTCGCGATCACGATCCAACGATGATCTCCTTAAAAAATATTATTCAAGGAAATTAAACAAAAAAGCATAAAAATGAAAACGCTGTTGCGATTTATCTTCCAATGAAGTTAAGTGTTTGAGAAAAATAGAAATCTGCTTTTCAGCAACTGAAATTATAATGGAAAATAAAGTACCTTCGATTTCTATCTCTGGAGCGATCCCTCGATCTGTCCCGATCCTTTGAGCGATCACGATCTTTCCGTGGCGATGGGCTGCGTCTCTTGGTTGGTGATTTTCTTTCTCGACTCGAATCGCTGTCAGTGCCAGTGTCGTCTTTGTTGGTTTTTCTGTACGAGCGTTTGGCCTGAACGCCATCTTTTTTCTTCCGTATTTCAAAGTCATTTTTGTCTTTGCCACCTTTTTCGTCGTCGCTATCGGAGGTGCTGCTCGAACTCGGATCGCGTTTACTACGATCGCCGTTGTCTTTCCTCTTATCGGGTGATTTGGAGCGTGACTTCGAGGATCTCGAGTGGCTCGAATCGGATCTTGACTTGCGCGATTTTCCGCGATCAGCGCTCTTCGATCTTGATTTCTTCGAGCGCGAACGAGACTTCGAACGCGATCGAGACTTGGATTTTGATCTACGAGTTTTGGAACGTTCTACCGAGCGAGACTTTGACCTTCTCGATTTTGATTTCGATCTTCGTGACCTTGACTTTGAACGAGATCTTCGAGTTTTTGATACTGGCGAACGCGAAGGACGTCGAGCTTTTGGGACCGGCGACTTTGATCGCGATTTCTTCGGTCTGCTCACCACCGGCGACTTGGAACGAGACTTTTTCGCCACCTTTTCTGGCTCCGGTGTTGGCGAACGATTGTTCTTCTTCTTTCCATCCGCGATGCTCATCAATTTAGCCTGGAGTCTTGAAATTGCTACGACCGCTTCCCTGCTTGACAAATCGAGATAAAAATTCATAAAAATCATAACTTCGGGCTGAATGGAGTGTCACGATGTTTATACTTTGAAAATATTCTAAAAAATTATACCAAAAATAAATAACGCGTTCAAACTGCATAAAAGCCTTCTACAAGTCGTTTTTCGAGGTTACAGAATTCGATTGCTGATACTTTCAAGAATAAACTATAAAAAATAGCACTTGATTCATGTTTGTGCAAAAAATCGAGCAAATTCCTTATCCAATATTTAATACACTGTATTTTATTCTGAATGTTATTGCATTTTTCTTACGGTTTAGTTTTTATTGGCATCATGGGTATAGCATTTTCTGCCTGTGGTGAGTCTTCTCGCTCGATTTTGACGTCTTGTAAATCCTTTCCGTTGTCCTTGGAAGGTGCTTTGCTAGGAGACCTTGAGCCGGATCGGCGTTTTCGAACAGAACGTTCTCGTTCCCTGTGACGATCGCGAGATCGACTTCGCTTGCTTCTGGAACCAAGTACAAAGTGTCGAGAAAATTGTTATCTTTGTGCAAGCATCGTTGGAATGCTTGAAGATTTATTCTTCTGTTAGAATATTTCTCAAGTTACTGCGTACATTTAAACCACAAAAATTGGTCGATCTTTCATTTTGTTTTTTTTCAAATAAACGACACACAAACCAACTAAAACATGCTGGCAATTTAAAAAATTTGGCAAATATTGCATTCCAAGAATTCTATTTTGCTTGACATCCTTTTTTTCGTCGAAATGCGGTCTTTTTGAACAGCCGAATGTTTTTAATTTATATGATGATGAGCATACCTATCTCTGTCCCTATCACGACTTCGTTCCCTTCGTCGTTCCTTCGACGAGCCTCGTTCTTTATCCTCCTTCTTAATCTTGTCCGTATCGTCTTTTTCCTTCTCTCGTTCCTTTTCCTTCTCTTTCTCAGCTATCGAAGCCTGGAGTTTCTCCTGTTCTTCCTGTGACGATAACAAAAAAATATATTTATAAATATAATTGATCGAGTTTGAATACGAGAATAAAAATACACGAATAAGGTAAAAAGGCAATATTTACCAATCGCTTTTTAATTTGATCTTTCTTCTGCTGTAAGAAAGCCTCCGGGATGCCGGTGACGCTTTCTTGGGCGGAAACTAGCAGGTCCCAGAGTTCACCCATAAAAGATCGAGCATTTCGACCGTTTAAAAAGCCGGTGAGGTTTATCTGCATTTTGCGTGGATCAGGGAACTGTAAAACAGGGATAAATATTTATGAAAAATGATAATCGAGCTACGAGGCCTGGTCAAAATCCTGTCTAAATATGAGACACGTCGAAATTCATTAAACTCGACGTTACGATTCTTGGTCTGCGCTTTCAAATAATAATACACTATAAAAAAAAAACCCGCAAACTGCTTTTCCCCCTCGAAAAAAGCAGACTCACTTAAAATCTATGCTTACGACTACCTTACCATCCTGGCGAAAGTGAATAAATCCATCTAGTCGGCTGTGCAACCTGAATAGAGAAATTGGAAAGCTCGAAAGGTTTGTAAAGTTGATGATGAGCGAAGAGAACAAAAATTTCAAACTACAACAATCAAATGAAGAGAAAAAAAATCATTTTTACATAGTAAATTTAAAAAAATCAAATGAGCTACGTGAATAAGTCGAGGAATAAAGTAGTTTCTTGGATCCTGTCGATCAACAATAAAAATTGTGCTATTTAATTGTGTTTTTTGTTCTCTCCTCGTCTTTTTCAAGCTCCATTGATACTGTAAAGGTAAAAAGCGATTTTTAGTTACGTCAATGATACCCAGTTAAATTGGAGGATACGGGTGAATCACCAACCTGCCGAATTGGACATGGGTGTTCTCGTATCTCTTGAGATTAATGAGAGATAGAGAACAAGCAAGGCGAGAAGTGCAGGTGATGAAAGAGCACATTCCGTTTCATTGTTAACGGAAGGCTGAACGGTTTTTTTTTGTTTTTTTTACCACGCATTACGTTTTCAACAGTACCTCCTAATAAATTTGAGAAGTAGCATCGGTTTCGGCACTCGACGATAATGGAAGGAGACCACACTTAACCGGTTGCCCATTGAGCGTCAACGGCGGTTTGGCGAGGATCCCAAACGCGTGAAGAAATGCGCTTTTGCAAAAAGAGCGTCCAGTTGAGGAAGGTAGAGATTAATTGTTGGAATGCTGTCTCGATGAGAACGGCGAGGACGAAATTCGGCTTGAAGCGATGACGAGGATATTGCCGATCTCGGTGCTAGTGGTCGATTGGCATTTTCAGTGAAAATGCAGGCGCCAGCGAGCAGGTACATCTGAGTTGCGTTGTTGGCCAATTCCCTTGCGATCAGCGAGCCTCGTCGGGAGGAAGAGAGTAGATACCTCGTTGACAAAACGAGGGTTTCTGCGTCGACTCAACGAAGATCTTGAAGTTGAGCAGCAGATAAAACTGCCTCGTAGCTGCTCGAACGAAACGAACCAAAGAGTCGTTTCTCGCCTAAAGTTGTCGTGGTGAATGACATTGTTGGCCGTGGAATGGCCCTCCGCGATATGTTCAACGAGGACGAAGACACTGTGACTGGCAGCCGGTTGAAATAACGTCTCGTTGATCGACAGACATCTCGGAGATGCAGCGAGAGACGGAAGCACATCCGAATGCCATTTGGATTAAAGGGTTGAATCCCCCATCAACGGTCTCTACTTATACTAACGGGGAATTCAAAGATAACGTGATAAGAGATTACTTGCGCACATTACGTAATATGCAGGTTTCTTGATCTACGATCTTTTCACTTTTTGCTTTTTTTTTTGTCTTTCGTTTCACTCCCTCTCCCTTTCTCGATGGCAATTGCCTCGATGCTTTCTATTGATATTTTCTTTTTTTTTTGTTTCTTTTTTGGTAGTTTTTTTTTTCATTTTTGTTCATCACGATCGCTGTATTCATCGATCGTAATGAAACTTTTTCGCTGAAACAATGTGTGTGTTTGTGTGGTTTTTTTTTTTTTTTCATTTTGCCTTTTTCTCTGTTTAATCTACGTTGAGGGGAAAAAGCCGAGTGAACGCGCGGTACCCGCGTCTTACTTCCGGATTAATACTTTTCGTACAAACTATCCAACCTAAAAACTAATAGTGTTGTTTTTCTCTGTTTATTTCTAATTTTGTTCGTTTTATTTTCTTCTATCAATTTGCTCTGTTTTAGATTTTTCTTTCGAAAATGCCCGAACGACTCTTTATGTCGTAACGGTTCTCTTACCTTTTCCTCCAGTTGGTTATAAACAAATTCTACCACAACGTCATCCTCCATTCCAAGTATCTGCGTTATCTTCGTCGTTATCCATGGCTTTATTACGTCCAGCTTCACCTTCGTCATGTCCACCTGATTAGAAAATCAAGAAAATGCTTAACAAACAGACAGAAACAAGGAATCATTCCTCAACCGAACATCAAATTTGCTTTGAACTCGTTGAAAAACTCTCGGGCTAAATGCTTTCGTATCTAAATTGGCTTTTCATAGTTCATTCGAGGACCGAGGAAGAATTTTTTTGACAAAAACTGCTTCTAATTTCTATTTAAGTTGAAAATTAACAGTTGACGTACAAAACCAGTAGAAGAATATCATCGTTTATGACTGTTTTTGAAATTTCAACAATTTTTTAAAACCCATCAAGTCATTCCCCGCTAATTACTTTCAGTAATCGCGCAGAGCCGTTTAAATGTCGCTCTGGCTATCTTCAAAGATAATACTGCATTGGCCCCCAAGTTGGAGGCCGTTGTTCTAAGTTCCAGATGGTATTTATGAACAGACTTTCAGTCAAAAAATTAAGCATTTGTATCGGTCGATTTTCCGACATATTTTCTTGCCTTGTGTGCAAATGCGATAAAGTAGCAAAAAAAAGTCAATGCGGGCAATGTTCTTAGGGGGTCTCGCACAAAGTGCATTATTTGTGGGAAATTTCGCCAGCTTCCCAATAAGACTTGAAAGACACTTATTCCTTTAATAATTCATAATCGTCATTAAAACCATGCATTCATTAGAACGGATGAGCTTTTGAACGAAGCATGTGTAGTGTCAATTTGGTCAAATTTCGGTAGAAGTCGTAAAAAATCATCATTCTCTGTATTAACCGAGCATCGATTTGCACAGCAGATATTTCGATAGAATATTTCTATTTTTGAACGAAAGAGCGTTTGAGAAAAATATAGTGAGACGTTACCTTTTGTGTCAAAGAGTCGCCAAACTTCATTTGTTTGAGTAATTTTTTTTCTTTGTCGCTAAACCTCGTGTCCTGAGACGCAGTTGTGCCCTGAGAAATGAAAAACAAATGAATGTTAGTTTACGAAATATGTTGAAACTGAAAAAAGGACATAAAAGGCGGAAATGGTTCGAGTTCGTAATCGTCAGCGATCGATATTCATTTTTATTTTTTATTGTATCATGGTGATGCCTATTTCGCGAAGTATCGAGGTTCTCACCGTGTACATCATTTTTGCGAAAGTTCTTGAAGAGCCGCCAACGGCGGGCCCGGTGTGTGATCCGAGATGCTAAGATTGACCGACGCCGATCATGCACGCGTGAACACACACACACACACACACACGCACACACAGAACACTCGCGAACTTGAGTGGCGATAAAACCGCGTTATTCTCTTCGCAAGGACAAAACTACGAGTTATTCCGACATTAGCCTGTAATCGCGTTTTCGATTGAATTCACTTGTTAAGCTTCATTCAAAATGGACAAATTAATCTTTTTTAATCTACCATTAACACTAAACAAGTGCCGAAACGGCCGCAAATTTGCATGCTTCTCTTTGCGTTAAGAATATCACAGATCACACGACAAATCGATCCGGCAATATGGCGGCGTCTCTGCAGTTATAAGCATTGAACAGAAAACAGCAAGTCTGATTCGTCAAATATTTTTTTGCAAGAGCGCTTACGCAAACTGATATGACGTGGTGGTTTTGAGAACTATTTTCTGAACTATTATGTACCCAGCGGAACCGCCCCTGAATTAGCCCCCGGTGATCTCTCAGTCTCGCGGTCGGTAACAAAGTAGATGCAAGTTGTTCTTGGACACGCTTAATATTTCGAGGAAAAGAAGAGGTACACGTTATTCTATCATTAAAAGAGAACAACGTGTATCTGCTTTTCAGTTATCGACCTCCTGCAACTGCTGAGCGCCTCAGTCGGTATATCATTGAGCTTCAACTTTATACCGGTGTTCCAAGATCGCTCTGAGGGCGCCACTGCACTGTTTCAACTTCCGGTTGTAAACAATGTAAACGACGCCACTTCGGAAGTTTGTTTTCAGTCGGCGAAAAGGACGCCATCCGATAGATGTTTGTTTATCTTTTTTTAACATACGGTTATGTGATGCAATAACATTTTTCATCCATTCTTGATGCATAATACAGTATTTGCAGCAGCACCATGTGTCTGAGAGTGAAATTTAGAATATCGCGTTTTTTATTCGAAGTCTTTAATTACAAAGTACGTAGAGGTCGTCTGAAGGATAATTTTTTTGAGAAAGCTACCGTTGTAACGATCAAAAGATCGTTGTCTGAAGAACATTTCATCAATATCCTGGAAAAATGCTTCAGTATTCGCGGGAAACGGTATCAAGGAACATTTCGTGTAGAAAATCCAAGTAAGTCGAATAATAACTGCAATCAGAACGAAGTTTCGTCAAGAATGTCAATAATTTCGTTCGATACGAACGACCGAACGAGTGCGTTAAAAACAAGATTTTCTTCATTTTAACGATAAATTTGGTTTATTCAACCGTCAAATAAATACGTGACTTCTTTTTTGGTAACATTTTATTCTCTTTAATGTTCGAAATAATGTTTTCGAGACGAAATAGACTCTTGCAACATATATTTTCGACCGTAAACTCTACAACGAGATCGAAAACGACGCCAATCTTCTCCGTAACAGAAAATGTGTCTCGTTTGTGATAATATCGTTTAACTATATACCATTTTCTTCGTTTTTTGACGAGGAACAGAAAAATGCACAGCAAAGTTGTGTTTAGTGAACAATTAATGATGAAAACCCCCGTAGAACGAAAAAACGTTGCGAACAAACGTAAACGAACGTTTTTTTCGTTTTCCACCAAATCCGCATGCCATCAAATTCAATAAAAACTCGCAGGCCATATTCTCAACAAAAGAAACAGTAGGATCGACTATTTTTCGATCAGAAAAATGGTTTCAGTCCAAATAACTATTTTCTCAATAATCTTACCCGACCATAACATTGAAATATAATTTGGTCATTAACTACGACTTATTTACGTTAACCTCGAAATTAAAAATGATCGTAAATCATTCTCTCATTATATATAATCATCACAATAATTATAAATTACCATAAAATTAAATTAAACGATGAATTAAAGCGTTAAATCACTGAAAAAAAAGTAAAAATCATCAGACCATCAGGATTATTTTTCCGATGCAAGTGAAACGACTCTTTATAATAAATCGTGCACGGTTGAAGAAAAATGCTTCACTTAAATCGTCATAATTCTGTGCAACTATTAGTAAAAAAAAAAAAAAAAA